>PYAF01002890.1:238577-260586 GCA_007407185.1 Glycine tomentella
TGGCGCCATCCGCGCGGCATGCAAAACTAATGGCGCTCCTAGCGCGAACCTGGCGCCATCAGCGCCAACTTCCAGTAAGCATGGCGCTGACCGCGTGGAACCTGGCGCTATCCGCGCCACATGTTCAAATCAGTTTTCTCAACTCTTTTCTCAAGCTTTTCTCTGAATACCCTTAAGCATATTGATTATCCTTAATCATAAGCTTAATCTAAGCTTAATTACATGCTTAAAATTCAAGGCATTACAGGTATAATATTCACCTTTATGATTGAAGCATTTAATTATTTCATAATTGGTTTATTAAATTTTTAGTAACAATGTTATTTAAACAGGTACAACTACAAGACCAATGTCCTATCCCATTAACCGCATTTGGTTGGTCAACACACTGTTCCAATGAAGTGAAACAATGGCCAATTCCTTATATTGATCGAATGAGGATGTATAGTGATTCCATAACCGTATGCGCTTACCATGTCAATTTAGGAGACGATTAATAAATTATGTGTGCTGTTTTTTTGGTAATCCAACAAAAAGATGAACTATACTACTCTAATAGTTGTGTAATATGCAGTACGAATTGATATATTGTGTAGGAAAGCTCGGCATAATGTTATTATTAGTCAAACAATTGTTTACCATTGTCACAAACACAAAAACTGAACATATTTGAACTTAATTAAAAGGCCACTTCAAAGGATAACAAGGGAAATGTAGAAACAAAATACATGTCCCCCTGTGGAGTCACACTAAACACTCAGTCCCACGAAAGTCAATCTGCCCGATGAACCCGTCTCCTCTGTTTTTCCCTTAACCGACTGGTTCGAACAAAAATGTTCCCCTGTGGAGTCACATTACGTGCCATGTGCAAGAGGTGTTGTGTAGCATCGTACGCATTTGTGCCCGGGTTAACCATATGCATGTCTATCATGTGCTGCAACCCGTCAGCTAGCCTTTCACACATATCCTGAAACAATTATATAGCATGTCATGCTCATTTGTTACTTTTATGCATACATTAATAGGTACTTAATTAAAAGGTGACCAACACTTTTACCACTGCATGGTGAGCTGTGTCACTAACATCCGAAGCTCTCACAACTGGATCTGGGACACATGGTCTAACATCATCGTGCATAACAGGCGGATCCTGCAAAGTAGTAGCGACACGTAACGGATGTCGACTAGGCTCCCTAGTCTCTGGTGGACTCATAAATGCATGCGATATCCTATAGAACCATTCCATGTAGCTGCGAGCACACTGACTGGCATGAGTAACCAAGTCTCCAGTAGCAATAATGTAATAAGAGAAGTGGGTCCATCGGTCGTCAACCTCTTCTATCAAAGGAGTCTCGGAATGGTGCAATTGCGGAATTTGTTGGACATACCCAAATTGCCTAATCACACGCTTGGGTAAGTGTCTTACAATGATAGGTCCCCATCTAATATACCCAGAAAACAAAGAAATGATCTCGAAATCCCTATGTGCCCGGTGTTCCCCATATGGCATCCAACAATCGTCATCCAGCGTCAACCTATCTAAATGTCTACGATAGGTTGCAATCGGTAAAGCCTTCGCCGCTTTCCATCGACATGCACGGGGTAACCTCTCATCGTACTCCCCATCTGGCATAATACTTCCAATTGTTGGGAAATGTTCATAAATCCAGCACTGCAGCATGAAATAAGAATTTAATTAAAACAACAATCATGATATTAACAAAGATATGATTTTAGTACAATAGTGTTAACATTAATTACTTAAATGATGTATTGTAATTACCTGTAGTAGTGAAATATATCCGGCAAGGTGTTTACCATGATGCAAATATGCATAGTTTAAATTTTGATACTTGTGGACTAGTGCCGCTGCACCCTAGGAAAACCCCGCCGACTGGTCCAGATCACGAAATGCGTCTAAGAATATCACACTAAGGTGTGTGACACTCTTGTTCGCAAACAATGTGCATCCTACCAGATGGAGCAAATATGCTCTGGCCGCCAAAACCCACTTCTTAGCATCACCTTTCGCAGCATACAATTCTCGAAGCCACGACAGTCGAACATATGCCCCATGAAATTGTTCGGTCTTGGCATGAGCGTCCTCAATTGTCACCTCCAACAACTCAACCAATAATGAAATAGCCTCCTCCACGTCAAGAGCATCAAACGTCTGGAAAGCTCCCATAACTGGGAGATGTAACAATGATGCAACATCGTCTAACGCCAGGCTTACTTCTCCGATTGGCAAATGGAAGCTGCTAGTCTCTGGGTGCCACCTCTCCACAAACGCGGATAGCAATCCTCTGTCTTCGGTCTCGACCGAGGATGAAATCAATGAGTTTAACCCAGTAGAAGCGACCAGTCCTTCAATCTCAGGTGTCGGGGGTCCAAATTTGGCAACTTTGCGTCCGTGAGAAGCTAATTTTAACTCATGACGTTCCTGCAAATAAATTATTGTCAGAGGATATCACATTTTCAATTATAAGTTCTTTTGTCAGGTATAATTAGACATAAAACTACCTCTCTGGCCCACACTCTAACCGCGACGTGGTTACCATACTCTTTCAAAATCGAACAGTCTTCCGGCCTACTAGGAAAACCTTTTGACTCACTTCCTATGTCATCTGCCACATGAATATCAAGCTCAACCTGCTCTTCCTGAGGAACTGGTTCCTCAGCAACAGGACCAACTGCCCGTCGTCTTCGAGCAGAGGTGGTCGGCCTACGGCGTTCAATGCCTTCCTCTGCATTATCAGCATCACGTGCTCCAAATGCTCGATCTACAACTCTGCCAGCTTTACGTAAATTTAGTGTTTTCACCATATCCTGTACCAATAATAATACAACAGCTTTTAACACAAAAACAAATCCATGTTATATACAACTAACATAAACATCAGCCAACATCTTTACATACACAAATTGGTCAATTATTCACACATAGTCATCACACTAAAATAATAAAGAGAGAAAACATCAAACTTAAAAGAAGAGTCAAATTATAATGATCCAAAGTCTTGACTATTATGATTAGTTTTTATTGCTTCAAAGGTTGTCATATTTCATTTGTATATCCAAACTCCAATGGCTTTTGTGCTTCTTTTGACCCTAATTCACTCCAAGCCCCTAAACTTCTACTTCCAAATCTAAATCATCCATTTATAATTCTCACTGCAATCAATTAACACACAAAACCACACCTAAAGAGTTCCAAGTGACTAAACTATCAAATTTAATGAAACTTAGGGTTAAACTAATCGTAATAGACTCCAAATGCATGCAAAACTTACATTAATATGGATATGAAAAACATGACATCAAATGCAACTCATCAAATAACAATACAACAATTCTAAAATTTCTGCACCTAGCCTCAAACAATATTAACAATATCTAAGTACATAAATTATATGACCAGCTTCCAAACTAGGAAAACGCTTGCAAGCCATAAATTGTATCAAGAGTTTGTTCATGAGCAAATCCAATTACAGAGTTAGGTCCCATAAAATGATGTCAATTATCAATTTTGGTACTCATCTTCCTTTTCTCTCAAGTGTTTCGGTTGAACATTTTATGACACTCAATTTCTCTTAAGCAGTTAGCCAAATCAAATACTGAATTCGTTTATTCATATACTACATATTTCAGTTTCTAATACAATTATAAATAATTTTATATATTTGCAAAAATTATTTAAAATCAAATTCTTAGAAAAGCCTTCAAAATGGGCCATACAGATTATACAATCCGTAATCCATAAGGTCCATACAGATTGTGTAAACCGTAAGGTCTATACGGATTGTGTGATCCGTATGGATCTTACGAATTGTATAATCTGTAAGATCCATACGGATCACACAATCTGTATGGTGCCCCACCCCATTCCATCAGCCACGACATTCAGACAACAACCCTCACCTTGACGCACCAGTAGCCACCACAGACCCCGCCAAGACCTGCAACTCGAACGACAACCTATCGCCTGCAACTCGCACCACCAATGCCATCACCGCTGTCAGCCTCTCGACGAAGAAGAACAAGAAAACCCACAACTGGTCACGAAATGAAAACCAACGTAATAGTGTATCAGGAAAAATCAAAATAGTGTATTAGAAAATAAAAGGTTATTTTCGGTATTTACTGTTAATATATAGTGTATGGAGAAATTTATATAGTGTAGGAAGTAACACTCAAATGTCAAACCCTTAAATAGAGCGACTGATTGAAATTCCTCGTGAAGCATATGTCAAGCCACTGCATCAACTTAGAGTGTTGCAGTTCACTTATAGTTATTGCCTTGTACTTTGGGTTTATACTCATTAATATATTGAAGCTTTTATGTTTTTACCTTTATGAAGTTCACGTCTCATAAACCAGATTTAGAAAGAATTCTCTGCTATTTACCCCGTGAATATAAAAGACATGTTTATGGATTGCCAATAACATAAAAATTTGGTACGATGAATATGGATATAGTTTGTAAGCATTTTGATGCTATGCATTAAAATTGGAAAATCATGGGAAATGAAAATAAAGGAAGTTCAATAAGTTCACTACTATTACATCCATTAAGTATATTATGATATATGTTACAAGAGTACACAACACAACATACACACCACTTTTTGAAATTGTTTTGACATTTGATCTTAACTTTGATTATTCAAGTGCCAACACCTAAAATTCGAGAAGAAGTTAGTACCTTTGTAATTTTAGAAATTTTGAAATACATAGCAAATGTCAGAAAATGAAATTATAACTACTTAAAGCAATTAATCAAGTAAGAGCCAAAGGCAGCAACATATGCTATTAAGCATCTAGAAATCTCATTTTTATTATATTGTCAAGTTTGGAAAGGAAAACTAATAAGTGTGAAATAATTAAAAAACACACACACAAAGGACAAAAGAGTATTACTATAAATGCAACTACAATTAAAATTGGGAAGAAAAATAAGTATGACACATCTACATTTGTTCTCTAGTAATATGCAGAGAATTAAGTAATATTACATTTATCTTACCAGTAAGAAAGGCTTTTCTGATTTTTCTCAGCTCTCTAGGACATCCACCACATTCATTCTTTCTTTTGGTGATTCCACTGAACAAGCAAGTCCAATCTTAAGGAGTGAAACTAAGCAATTTCCAACTGTTGGAGTGAAATTCTGATTATTTTCTTCTTCTATTGTTGCTTTTTCAGGTTTTGGTACAAGTGATGGATCCAAAATATGCAAAAGATTATCAGGAAATGAATTTTCCACAAAGTTATGCATATTTTGACCATCTTCAAAGATTTGATTTGTGGGTCTTCTTCCAGTAAGCATCTCCAACAAAAGAATCCCAAAACTATACATGTCGCCATTCATAGATACCTCAGACCCCATTCCGTACTAGAGTATAAAGCAAAAATTGTCAATACCATGTAATTAGTAAATAAATATCAAGTTTGAATCGAAAGATAAGGGAATTCAAAGAAACACTAATTGGAGAGTTTAAAACATACCAGGAGGAGCATAACCAACAGTGCCCTTTATTCCAATTGTACTTCTTTGCTTAGAAGTGGTACCATTAATGGTTGAGAGAAGTCTTGCTATGCCAAAATCACTCACCTGAGCACTCATGTCATCATCAATAAGGACCTTGCTTGGCTTTAAATCACAACAAATGATTGATTTCTCACATTCACGATGAAGATAATGTAATGTAGAAGCAACATCAATCATGATATTTAATCTTTGGTCAAGGTTTAATGTTCTTGGACGCTATGAACTTAGTGTTCTAGGATGTAACCATTGCTCTAAGCTTCCATTTTTCATGTACTAAAAAATTAGGGCTTTAAATCCTTGACCCTTGTAATCCGTGCTGGAACAACATGTTAAAACCTAAACCAAATTTCTATGTTTAATATTTTTAAGTGCATTGCATTCAGCAATGAAACTCTTGTGAGATCCTTTTTTGTGAAGGTTTAGGACCTTTATTGCAACAACTTTGTCTTCTAGCTCAAGAGTTCCTTTGTAGACAAAGCTAAAATTTCCAGACCCTATCAAGCTTGAAGTTGAGAACCCATTGGTTCCGTTGTGTAAGCTTCGGTATGAAGCTTTATCCAGCTGATCAATTATTGGTGAGTCTAGAGGCTGTTTCTTACTTCATTTCCTCATCCAGTAGATAGTTAGAATAATTGACAATATGAAAAGAAAACCAACCACACTAACTATCAATGCTATCAATTTAATCTTATCCATTGCAAAAAAAAAAAAATGAAATTTCCGACGGACAAATTCCGTCGCTAAGTGAGAAAATCTGTTAGAAAAATAGAATTTCCGACGGACAAAAATCCGTCGGTAAAATAGGAAATTTTAACCTACGGATATTTTGTGTCTGTCGGTAATTACCGTCGGTAATTGACCCGTGGGAATTTTTCGACAGATTTATCCGTTAGAAATTTTCGACGGATAAATTCGTCAGAAATACACGTATGAGACATTAGCGACGAACGATCCGTCGAAAATTTCCGTCGGTAAATAGTTTTCTATTTTTTATTTTATTTTTTTAGCACCATTTGTTATTCATGAATATTAAATTCTCATTTCTATTATTTAATGACAATATTGAAACTAACACATACATGCAATTAATGAAATATTCAAATTCATTAATCCCAAACAAATGTTAAAATAATTAACTAAAATTCAAAATAAATGTAAAATAAAAGCACCATGTCTATTTAATAACAATAATGGCATGCACATGAAAGTAATACCTGACTTAGTAATAATGGGGTCAGTGTTACTTATTCATGTCTTAATTAAGCATCAAGGAATAAAACAGAATTACTGTTTACTAATTTGGTTAGATCCAGAAATTAAAAGGTCCTAAAATTAAAAGTATTAAAACAAAAATTATATTAAAATTAAATTAAACTATAAAATTCACCTAAGGTCCTAAAATGATTAGACATGGTTCTGGTTGGATCCAAGAGAGGTACACCAAATACCACAAGCTCGTCATTAGTGTTCCAATCATAATAACTGGGAAAGCTATATCACCTTCTGAACCCTACATAAATTTTCAACCAAAAATGCACCAAGCAATACAAGGCTAAATTTGTTGAATTTAAAATTAATTTAAAATTTTAACTTTATGTTTAATAACTTCACATATGAACAATTTGTTGATTAATTGTTATACACTAATGTTAAATTTTTGTTCATAAATATGTGATAAAAGAGTAAAATTAAATTAAGTATACTTTTAATACAAAATAATATTTAGTTACTTCATCAATAATATCATAAATAAATTGAGTTAGTTTTAATTTTTTTTATATGATAAGATGAGAAGTATCATTTATGAGAAATAATCTTTCTAAAGTTAAGTACAACTATCATGGATGACAAATATCTTCAAATAATATTTTAAATCCTATAAACCATTTTTACTTAAATACCATGTAATTATCTTTGTAGGAATCTAGAGGATTACTCACGTGTAGACGAAACCATTCTTATCCATAACCACTTTAACAATTGTTTCCCCAGCAAGAGCAACAACATCTGGTCAACAGGCCTTTAAATTTAAAGATAACAGATCATATACAACCACTAGAATACAGTATCCTGCATCTCATGAGTTTAAATTAAACTATGGACACTCACACATCTTGGGAAAGCAATGACACGACACATCTTCCTTTAGCATACCTCATTATTATTTGTTCCATGCCCAAGCTGATGTATGATTGAACCCATCAATCATGAGTTTTCCCAAATCTTCCTTGCATTGAAACTCAAACTTCAAGTTTTCTTCAAGGATACAAGGTTGTCCAGAATTCAGAAATGGAAAGTGGGGAAAAGGTAAGGGATGAAGGTGAATGGCACCATGGAAAAGCTTTCAAATAAGCCTAGGAAGAATCACCACAATAGCTTGGATGTGATCTTGAAGTGCTTGAATCCTAGCTCTTGTCATTGGTCCTTTAAAACTCACCAAAGGAAGTGCTTCAAGCTCTCCTTCTAGACCTTTGGCTTGGAATGGACCTCCATCATACCCTCCTTCTTGAAAAGAACTTGTCCTCAAGTTTGCTTCCTCACTTGTACCTACATCATACAAAGAAAGATCACAAATATTGAAAGTACTACTCATACCATACTCACTAGGCAACTCAAGTTTGTAAGCATTATTGTTGATCTTCTCCAAAATCTTGAAAGGTCCATCTCCTCTTGGTTGGAGCTTGGATTTCCTTTCATGAAGAAATCTATCCTTCCTCAAATGAAGCCACACCAAATCTCCTTCATTAAAGATTACTTGCTTCTTGTGCTTATTGGCTTGCTTTGCATATTGTTCCATCTTTTTCTCCACATGTGCCTTCACTTGTTCATGAATTTTCTTCACATAAGAAGCTTTAGACAAAGCATCATGATTAATCATAGAAGAAGTGTTAGGTAAAGGCAATAAATCAAGAGGAGTTAAAGGATTAAAGCCATAAACAATTTCAAAAGGAGACAAGGAAGTAGTCTTGTGAACTACTCTATTGTAAGCAAACTCAATGTGAGGTAGACACTCCTCCCATGTTCTCAAACCTTGATGTAGCAACTAAGGAGTTGACCCAAGGTCCTATTCACCACCTTGATTTGACCATCCGTTTGTGGGTGACAAGTTGATGAAAACAAGAGTTTTGTACCAAACTTATCCCACAATGTTTTCCAAAAATGGCTAAGGAACTTTGTGTCTCTATCACTCATAATGCTTCTTGGCAATCCATGTAGTCTTACCACTTCTTTGAAGAAAAGATTAGCTACTTCACAAGCATCATCACTCTTGTGACAAGGAATGAAGTATGCCATCTTTGAGAACCTATCAGCAACAACAAAAATAGAATCCTTTCCCCTCTTGGATCTTGGAAGACCAAGCACAAAATCCATAGAAATATCAACCCAAGGGGAGTTAGGAATAGGCAAAGGTGTATACAAATCATGAGACATTAATCTAGATTTAGCTTTATGACAAGCAATGCATTGAGAAACAAGCTTATGCACATCATGCCTCATTTTTGGCCAAAAGAAATGTTCATGTAAAATAGCCAAAGTTTTATCCACACCAAAGTGCCACATTAAATTATTCTCATGTGCTTCCCTAACGAAAAGTTCTCTCAAAGAGCTTTTAGGAAAACATAGCTTCTTTTCCTTGAACAAGAAACCATCATGTCTAAAATATCCTCGATGAGCCCCTTTTTCACACAATGCAAAAATACTAGCGAAGTCATGATCATTTGCATACAATTCCTTTATGTGATTAAAACCAAGCAACTTAGTTTCAAGCATAGAGATCAAACAATGCCTCCTTGATAAGGCATCCGCCATCACATTCAACTTTCCTTGCTTGTGTTTAATGACATAAGGAAATTGCTCAATGAACTCAACCCACTTAGCATGTCTCTGTTGAGTTTGCCTTGACTTTTCAAATATTTAAGAGATTCATGATCACTATGTATCACAAATTCCTCAGGTAAAAGATAATGTTGTCAATTTTGCAAGACTCTAACAAGTGCATACAACTCTTTATCATAAGTGGAATAGTTCAAACATGCACCCTTCAATTTCTCACTAAAATAAGCAATAGGATGTTTATCTTGAATCAAACCCCCCCAATGCCCACATTAGATGCATCACATTCCAATTCAAAGGAAGCATTAAAGTTAGGCAACGCAAGAATAGGTGCATGAGATAACTTATCCTTCAATGTTTGGAAAACAATTTCATGTTCTTGCTTCCAAGAAAAGCTCACGGTTGTCTTCATCAATTCATTTATAGGAGAAACAATGGTACTAAAATCCTTCACAAATCTCTTATAAAAGCTAGCTAAACCATGAAAGCTTCTCACATCCTTCACTCCTTTTGGAGTTGACCAGTCCATGATGGCTTTCACTTTCTCTTGATCCACTTGGACTCCTTGAGCACCTACTACAAAACCTAGAAATACTACTTGTGAAGTGCAAAAAGAACATTTATCAATTGCTCCATACAATGTTTCCTTCCTTAGCACCTCCAAGACACTTTTTACATGCATCAAATGATCATTTAAATTGACATTATAAACAAGAATATACCACAAACTTGCCTATAAAGTGTCTAAGAACATGGTTCATAAGTCTCATAAAGGTATTAGGTGCATTAGTCAACCCAAAAGGCATAACTAACCATTCATAAAGCCCAAATTTTGTTTTGAAAGCCGTTTTCCATTCATCCCCTTCCCTCATCCATATTTGATGATACCCACTCTTAAGATCAATTTTAGAGAAAATAGTGGCACCATGCAATTCATCTAAAAGATCATTAAATCTAGGGATGGGATGTCTATACCTTATGGTGATGTTGTTGATTGCCCTACAATTCGTGCACATTCTCCAAGTTCCCTCCTTCTTAGGCACCAGAATAATAGGCATAGCACAAGGACTTATGCTCTCACGGATCCAGTAGCTTTTCCACTTGTGATTGGATCTCTTTTGCTTCCATGGGGGAAGTCTTATATGCTGGCCTATTTGGAAGTGAACATCCTGGAATCAAGTCAATTTGGTGCTCTATGCTTCTCAAAGGAGGCAAGCCATTAGGCACTTTTGGAAAAATATCATGATAATATTCCAAAAGAGATTGCATAGCTTTTGACAAATTTTCACCTTCTTTTTCAACATGTAAACAAAGAGAGTTAGGAAACATAAAATAAAGAGGTTGTTGTGCCAGTAACACTCTCTTAACTTGCTTTTCACTCAAGAACAAGCTCTTTTTAATCTCATGAATTTTTTTGCTCTCATTTTCTTTCTCTTTTCTTTTCTTCTCACTAATTTTTCTCTTTACTAGCTCACTTTTTTTCTCTTTTTTAGGTGCAATATTTTTTTTCAACTCTTTAATTCTCTTTTCTTTCATCTTTATTAGATCCTCACACACTTGTCAAGGAGTCAAAGGCCTCAAAATAATTTTCTTGCCTAAGTGCTTAAATTAAAAAGTGTTTTCCATGCCATTGTGTATCACCTTTCTATCATATTGCCATGGTCTACCAAGAAGTATATGACCAGCCTCCATAGGTACAATATCACAAAGAATATTATCATTATAAGCATTAATAGAAAAAGGAATGAGCACTTGAGAATTTACCACTTCCCCACTTTCATTAAGCCATTGTAGCTTGTATGACCTTGGATGCTTTGTGGTTGGCAAGTGTAATTTCTCCACAAGTCTTGTGCTAGCCACATTGGTGAAACTCCCTCCATCAATGATAAGTGAGCACACTTTCTTTTCAACTAAACACCTTGTGTGAAAAATATTTTCTCTTTGAGTTTCCTCTTTTTCTAGGCAAAAATTACTCAACATTCTCCTTACCATTAAGAGATCACCTTCTTCGGCCTCCACTAGTGTGAGTTCTTGTTCTTCTTCACTTGAAGAACTATTTAACTCCCTTGAAGACTCACTCTTTATGCCTCCATCTTCAAGCAAAATCATAGTTCTCTTGTTGGGATATTGGGAAGCAACGTGACCCTTACCAAGACACTTAAAACACTTGATATTGCTTGATATTGTTGGAGTCGGTTCCACTATTTTTTTGCTTAAGCTCTCCACCTTCTCTTCTTTATTTTTCACATGAGAAACCTCCCTTTTAGGCTTGTCCTTCCAACTAGAAGTTGCAGCCCCATTGGTCTTTGAAAAGGAAGTTTTTCTCCTTTTTATTTGTTGCTTCACCCTTTGAGCTTTGTTCTCTAGCTCCTCAATTGTTGCATATGAGTGTAGCTCCATGACATCTTGAATTTCTCTATTCAAGCCATGAAGAAATCTAGCCATTGTTGCTTCTTGGTTCTCCACAATTTTAGCCCTTATCATCATCAATTCCATTTCCTTGAAGTAGTCATCAACACTTTTATAGCCTTGGAAATGTCTTTGAAGCTTGTTGTGGACTTCCCTTGCATAATAAGTGGGGACAAATCTTCCTCTCAAGCATGTCTTCAAGTCATCCTAAGAATTTCTCTTTGCCTCCTCCTTCTCCCTATATCCATTTGAATTTGGTTCCACCATGTCAAAGCATAACCACCAAACTCTAGAGTTGCTAGAGTAGCTTTCTTTTCTTCCTCAAATTGTTGGCATGAGAAAATTTGTTCTACTTTCATCTCCCACTCAAAATATTCTTCGGGATCATTATTACCAAGGAATTTTGGAACTTTTATTTTCACTCCACCCAATCTTCCATTCCCCCATTCTCTTTCTTCTCTCCTCACCCTCCAATCTTCCTCATTTCTATTTTCCCTCCTAGGATTGTATCTCCTATGTTCTCTTCTTTTATTTTCTGTCCTATTCTCCCTCTCGCTCTTTTCATCATAATAATTTCCTCCATGAGAGGAAGCATACTCACTCAACCTCCTACTACCATGAGCCTCTCCATCTACACTACCATTTGGACTACTCATTCTTTGATTCTTCTTTTGGAACTCCTTAAATTTTGCATTCATTTTGACTTGCAAGTCTTCAATTTGTTTTGTCATTGCTTCCATCAACCTAGAGGTCCTAGGTGACAAAGCATCATCTCCTATTGAGGTCATCCTTCAAAAGAAATGGTTAGCAAAAACACAAGTATATAAGAAAATTCTCACCCCTCTCTAAGGGTTTATCACTCCCACTCGTGTTTGCTCACTTTCTAGGCTCTTTCTATAATGTTCTCTCTTGCCTTTTTCCACTCTTATTCCTGTATATAGCTCTTAAGCAAAAACTTCAAATTAAATCAAGCTTCTTTACTATAGTGAAATAGGAAACAATTCTAAGCTAGGCTCAAGAGTCCAAGAACAAGAAAATTCTAAGACAAAACTTTGGAATTTTAAGAGACAAGGAATAAAAGAAATTTTTTTTGGAAAAACACCAGTCAAATAGAATTTAATGAGACAACTCAAGGAAACTATGGAATGTACCAAACTGCACAAAAGAATATGCCAAGTAAATTCAATTGCTAGAAGCTAAATTTCATCTACTTTGCATGTCATACAAGGTCACTTGATTTTGAGGTTCAATGGAAATTTGAACTTATAGCCTTTGTAATTTTGATTTGCTTCTAAATTCTGTTTTTCTTTCACTTTGTCCATCCACCAATAAATAATTTCTTTGGCTGAAAACTAAAATGTTTCTCTTGATGTATTTTTTTTCTTTTGCTTTTGATTGTTTCTTAACAAGATTTTTGTAAGCTTTTGTTTTTCTTTTGCACAAGTTCAAGAAGCTTTAAAGAAAAGATGAATCACCAAAATATGTTGTATAACAATTGTAAAATTTGCTTCTAACAATTCAATTCAGTTTAGGCATGAGAGTAGAATCAAAACAAGTGGTCATATAACATAACACTACAAATTTTTTTTTGACAAGAATCAGGACTAGAAAATTAGAAAAAATATCAAGAACACATGAAGAACATGAAGACATGAAATCACATGGAACTTGAAGAAAGACACTAGGGTTATGTGGTAGATAAATAAACTAGACTAACCCACCAAATATTTTCACAAAAACACAAGAACATAAGGAAAAAAGAAAGGATTTCAGATTTTCGAAATTTGTAGAAAATTACCTTTGAAGACTTTTAAAGCTGAATCTTGAAGAAGAATTCCACAAGGATTAGGCTCTAGATACCACTTGATGTATGATTGAACCCATCAATCATGAGTTTTCCCAAATCTTCCTTGCATTGGAACTCAAACTTCAAGTTTTCTTCAAGGATACAAGGTTGTCCAGAATTCAGAAATGGAAAGTGGGGAAAAGGTAAGGGATGAAGGTGAATGGCACCATGGAAAACCTTTCCAGTAAGCCTAGGAAGAATCGCCACAATAGCTTGAAACTATTGATAAGAAACATGAGGTTCTTACACAAGAACAAGATAGAAATCTCTTTCACACGAACTCTACTTTCATTCACTTAGAAAAATGGAGTTCTCTTCACATTTTAGTTGACAACTTTTTATACAAAATGAAAATAACTGACTGTAATCGATTATTTCATCCAAGAAATCGATTATTTTTAACACAATAATCGATTATTTCGACCAAGTAATCGATTATTTTGTTCTTATTTTTTTGGAAACAGATGATGAACCAAATAATTGATTATTTCAATAGGTAATTGATTAACACAAAGAGTTTTCATTTTTTTCAAATAGCTGTGTAATCGATTACAAACAAATGGTAATCGATTAAAACAAACCATCTTTGTTTCTGTGTGCAACTGAACTCCTTGTAATCGATTATAAGCTTAAGGTAATCGATTAAAACAGAAAGTATGTGTTTTTGAATTTTACAGAATTACTTCTAACAAGTGCTGAAATTTATTGAATTAAATTGAACTTGAGACATCAAAATCCAGCCCTTGTTATCCTTGAGTTGATGTGCCTCTTCATACTTGTCTAAATTAGCTTGGATGTGATCTTGAAGTGCTTGAATCCTAGCTCTTGTCATTGGTCCTTTAAAACTCACCAAAGGAAGTGCTTCAAGCTCTCCTTCTAGACCTTTGGCTTGGAATGGACCTCCATCACAGGCTGCCCAAACTGTGGAAGCACAACAGTCTTGGAAATCAAACCAAGAAAAATATAGTTAATCTCAAATTGATAAAATTGAAGATGAGTCTATTTGAACATAACCTAAACCATGCTAACTTTCAAATCAGGGCTTTGGCAAAGGCAAAGCATATCAAGCATTTAGCAATGCAAAGTAAAATAGAACAACTTGATAAACTCTTAACTCTCTTATACCTGGTAAAAGAATGGACTCTACCTCTTTCCAGCTGAAATCAGATCATAGTTGGTGTATTTTTCAAGATTAGAAATCTTTTTAGAGATATCCTCTGGGAGAAGATTAACCAAATAAACATTGTAGGGCTCATCAGGATACAACAACTTATTAGTATCCTTTCCAACAGAAACCAAAAATCAATTTAAAAATTAAACCACACACAAACACAAAATAACCTAAATAGGGGAAATAAAGAATTCAACCATTATCCCATCTACACTTACTCATTAAGGAGAAGACTAGTTAACAACATCAATCACCATGGATAATACCTGTGGAATCCTATGGCCACCAAACCATAATTTTTTCACCCATGGGCACAGAAACACGATCACAGGAGATGATGTGCAAAATGGAAGAATGCTAAAATCAAACTGAGTAGAGGCTTGCAAAGGTCGATACACCATTAGACATGGCGGAGGACATTTCAAATCAGCTTCAACGACTAATGAACAAAAGGGATGATGCCTCTGACAATCTTGAAAATGGTCGCAAAGGAGGGAGCAACATGGTACCTTGGCATATTTGAAAGATTTCATCCCCAAACACATTTCTATTTCCCAAAAGCTACTTCCCTAATCACTTAAGTAGGTTCCTCCACACGTGATTTGTACTCAATATGGTACTTGAAGCAACAAATAGTTGCTTTTGTATTTGATTTCATAGTGATTAATTTTTTACTCACTACAACTTACGCTAGTCCATGTCTTGAAATCTTTATATAGAAGAAAAACCAGGTACCCACTAGCCATAATTATGGGAAGCACTTGATTCACGTTAACCCCTCATAACTTTATGGCTGTAATTATCACTTGATCACACTACTCATATCAGTTGATTTATACGCTAAGTAATTAAGTATAATAAGACATCAATTAAGTATAACAAAAATGATGTTTATTTGCTAATATTACCTTTCTCTGGATGTCCAAACATGCCGTTGATTGTCTTGATCTAAGTGGTGAATCGAGAGGGAAAAAATTTCATACACAGACACAAACAAGGAAAGAAAATGGCAGGGAAACAAACAAGTACTTAAAAGGCAAGGTGGTGATTAGGAAAAGTGGGTCAATGCTTTTTATAAGAAAAAATATATGGAATTATTATTAGATAAAAAGTTTAGATATTTTTAACCGAAATACTTAATTAGGGGGAAAGAGAAAATAAAAAATAGAATAAAAAATGATTAGGTTGCATTAACTATTAAAGAGAGAAAAAAGAGCCCTTTGTCAATAGCTTGTATATATGTTAGTTCTATTGAAAAACTGGCAAATTGACTTTGGAAAAAAAAACAAGAAACATCAATGTCAGACTACTCAGCAAATTCAGTTTTATCAAAGTATACCCCTAAACTTGCTTTTGTAAATTTAGGAACTGATGATGCAAGCTATAATTCAATAATGTTATCAAGTATAAGAACTAGGATAACTAAACAACAACAACAAAAAACACCAGCAACAGGAAAAGGAAACATGAGAGAGGAGCAAAAATGTTATGCTATATATGTACTATAATTATCATAGTCAATTCTTTGTAAGTATTAACCTTAGTCCAAGGATCAGAAGTTCAGAACCATGTAAATAATAGCATCTAGAAGCCTTGTCTTCATAAAGAAAAAGAGGTTTTACATCATCAATGACTAACAAAAATCCATGCTTCTTGCGAAGGTTTGCTACCTCAACCATAGGTGCATAATCTCCATCCATGCTAAAAAGGCTGCAAAAAATAAGATGAACAATATTGCACAAGGAAAATTATATGCAAAGTATAGGCAAAATTTGTTGCCATCAGAAATATAAAGAAACAATAAGAAATAAAATCACTAGCATTGTTGTCAACACTCATAGGTAATTCTGATGTAAGTTATGATACTTCCAATTGCTGTCATCAAGGCCAAATTGGCAGCAAACCCTGTGGGACAAAGAAGGAAATCCTATAGCATGGATTTTAAACCAAAAATGAGTCAGCATTTCACATAATCTAGACTTATTATCTAATAGGGTCCTTTCTTCAATTCATTAGACAATAGGTGGGTCTGAGAAGAAAGTAACCCATAACCTCCTTAGAATCAAAAGAAGGTGGCCAAAAAATATAAATGACGCAATGGGATTAATTTTATACTTGGCAACTCATAAGTAGATTCAATCATGGTCATTGAAACCATATTCATAAATAAGTAAAAATGACAATAAAAGAAAAGCATATTTTATTATTTCAATTTTAGGCAAGCCATATCATTATCAAGTACTAATTCCTTAAAAAAAGACTAAACTGTTAGGCATGAGAATGAACTGCTCAAAGAACCCTACAAGTCTATTATAGAAGAAAGAACAAAAGGGAAATTACTCAGTTAGATAACTATTAGAGTTGTTTTCATAAGTTATTTTCATAAGCTATCCTAGAGAATTTATAGAAATAAATTGAAAACAACTTATGAATATAACATAATCTCTCTTAAGCACTTACAGAAGTTCTTAAGTCATAAAATAAGCCCAAATGAATTGTAAATAAGCTCTTCTAAATGCACTCTATAGTCTTCTTTAATAATTACCAATATCAGGCAACACCAATCTGGGACAAAAGATCAACCACAACTCACAAGCTATCAACTAATTATTCTTCAGTTAAGATATAAAGTAGAACAAATAAACAAACTGGAATGGTTTTAAGTAGTTCTTGCAAGCCAGTTGTTACCTCTTTCTTTTTCAAATCTGCCAGGCTTGACTCAAGTAACATATGATAATTGGTATATCCACAAATAAGAGCAGAACCCCTTGGTCCCATACCATGTTCTTGGGGGGCTTGATTCACAACAATGAACACCAGGCAACAAGCTCAAGCTAGGAAAACAGTAGAAACAAAATACTCATAAACTAAAGCTTAGTAAGAAGACAACTAAAAATCATTCAAAATTTGCAAGCACACCTTTGCAACAGCCTTTCCAATAGTTGGATGGGAACTCAAGCCTAGATAATCATTTCCAGAAGACAAAATTAATTTTTTAAACTTCTCATAAGATGCCCCTGCTTCATCATCACCACCAGTTGTACTACAAACAATCTCATCACCTACCCCCACCAACAAAAATAGAATTTCAAATTATCATCAATAATCACTAAATAGAACAAAACACATTATGTTCAATATACTCATATTTATGCAGAAAACCAAAATGTAGTGGAATCAGAACAAAACGCATTTCGTCGAACACTTGGAACGCACCATTGTTCGCCCCAAATTCTGGAGGCTGACTATTGCGGAGGCAAGTGGGTTTGAGAGATCGAAGGACTTTGAGGGAGTGAAGGGTCTGGAGTGCCTCTCTGACCCAGTTGTCCCAGCATGCACTTGGCGTCTACATGGTTGGCGCACACAACAGAATTGTTGGGTTGTGTCTCATCTCCTTCCGCTCCTGCACCTCCTGCGCCTTCAGCTTCTCCAGTTCCCTCGCTATTCTCCGCGTCCGCTCGACAGTGACCACCAATGATGCGGGCAAAGAAGAAGAAGAAGGGGGTCTAGGGTCGGGTTCCGGGTCGAGGCGAGGCGAGGTGACGCTTGGAATCATCTTAAAGCGGTGCGGCGGGCGGTGGTGGGCGAAGGGAAGGTGGGAAGCCGGGTGCGGTGGTGGAGAAAGGGAGTGATACGCGCTTAGGTTTTGGGTGTGTGCCACGGTGCCGAGTAAGTGCGCTTTAGCTATTATATTGCATCCATTTCGACGAAATATTTTCCTTCGGAGATATTCCATGGGAAATAAGCTTTTTTTTTTTTTTGTAGTGATGGTGTTTTGCTTGTTTGCTACCTTTGGCAAGGTGGTAGATGCAATTCAGAAATACTCCCACAAAGCTTACTATTTCCAGTCACCACTAGCCCACTTGCATTTCCAAAGACACCTCGAGTTGGCACCTCACCATTCAACATGTTAAAAGATACATTCAAGTATTCCAAAGCAGAAATATTTTGTAGAACAATAGGAATTGTTCCAGACAAGCAATTTTGTGAGAGATCTAACTCTTGAAGACCCCTCAGTGAAGCCAAAGAGGATGGTATGATTCTGTGTAAGGAAAATAGAGATACTCCAACACTATGCATTCTCCAACAGTTCCAGGAATATGGCCAAACACATGATTCTCAGCCACGTCTAGATAATTGATATTTTTTAGGTTACCCATTTCTTCAGGTATACTACCACTCAATGAGTTTTGTGACAAATCCAATGAGTTTGTTAGAGAGGACAGACTAAAAACCTCTAAGGGTATGGTTCCTGTAAGGTTGTTTTGCGAAAGATTTAGAGATTGTAACTTTTGACACTTTCCTATACTTGGAGGAATATTTTCTTCAATCATATTTTCTCCCATACCCAAATGAAACAATTGACTAAGGTTTCCTATGAAGGCTCCTATCTCTCCTGACAGCCTGTTTGCACCAAATTCTAACACTTGCAAGTTCTGAAACTTCCCAAAAGTTGTTGGAATAGTCCCATCAATGCGGTTAACTTCCATCGTCAAGAGAGTTAAGCCAATTAGATTTCCTATTGCTGTAGGGATTTCTCTTGATATTTGATTATGTCCAAGATATAGTAGACTAAATTGGGTGGATAAATTGCCTAAATAATTTGACAAATGACCTCCAAAATTATTGTGAGCTATTGATAACACTTGGAACTTAGTACAGTTTGTCAATGATTTTAAAAACTCAAAATCAGTAGTTGAATTGTCACCTAGATTATTTATCTCTAAAGCCAGGGCATAAAGATCTTGTAGCTTCCCCAGACTTGGAACTTGTCCCATGAAATGGTTTGCATCGATCTCAAATATTGAAAGGGCAGATTCATTTTTGATGGAAGGTGGAATTTGACCTGTGATTTGATTGCCACCAATTACAAACACTTGGAGAATGGGGAGGGTGTGGAACATATTGGGTGGAAGAGTGTCGTTAAATTGATTATATCATAAAGACAAGAAGGCAATGTTCCACTCAGTCTGTTGATAATAGTGAATGCAATGAATGTCAAGCTTTTGAGATGACATATTTCTTGTAGAATATTTTCCTATAAGTTGTGAATACCCACCAAGATATGAGTTAGGGATGATAGATTCCCTATAAATGATGGGATTCCTCCAGTTAAATTGTTCTTACCAACGTTCAATTTTTGAAGCTTCCGAAGTGATCCAACCTCGATCGGTATTTTACCAGTCAGATTGTTACAACACAAAAATAAGCTTTTGAGATGAGTGCAACCTGTCAAGTTTGTAGGAATTTCCCTTCCAATGTGTTATATTCAACATAGAGTTGTTGCAGTTACGACAACCGCCCTAGTTCCTGTGGGATTTTCCCGTAGAAATTGTTGTTTCCAAGATTGAAGCTTTTCATATAAGAGAGATTGCCAACGTGGGGAGATATGGATCCCTTCAACTTGTATCCTTCCAAATTCAACTCTGTAACTCTTAGAAGTATGGAATTGCATATGATTCCATGCCAGTTACAAAAGTCAAAAGTGAGTAGAAGAATTCCAAGAGAAGAAGATTCCATATGGGTTGTTGGATATGAATTCCCTGAATTTGAGCAGTGCCAAATGATTAAGTCTCATTTCCTGGGGCAAAGACAATCATGTTTGGAGTAAACCATAATAAGTTAAGTATAAAGAGAGAAAACAAGGTGAATATATACAGACCAAAAGGCAAGTAACATGGGAAAAAAATGTTTCATTTTTGGGATCAGAGAAGAAGCTCATGTTGTTCCTTCTGCTATCATTAAAGGTCAAGTCTACGGCCCAAAAAAAAGATTCAAGTCAATAGCCAATTGCAAATAGTTTATATGACAAGAAAATTAATCTAAGAAATAATAACTTGTCGGTAAGAAATTAAACATCCAGTTTCAGGAGAAAAAGCCTTTGTATTGCGTAACCAAAGCATTTTCTTATTTATGTCAATAACTATCACCAAATCAAACAGTTTATGTTAAATGTAAAGTAAACTTTTGGGACAAAATTATGATTTTTCAATTTGACAATAAGCTTGATATATAGTTATTTCTTAATTTTATTTTTTTTGTCAAAATTAAAAAATCAAATTGACGTTTCATTCCCAATGAATCAATTACTTAAAAACATTTATACTTTAATATTCAATGTTTAAATATATTTTTAGTTCTTTAAATGTAGATAATTATTCTAAAAAAAATTGCAAACCACTACGAGTCACTAATTGCAAACCATAAAAAATGTACATGCAAATATTACATTTCAATTCAAGGAAGGACGATGGTTTAATTTGATCTTGTTATAGATATAAATTTGTGTTTTGTTTAAATTAGTAAGTTCATCTTTTACAAAATGTTTATTTCCTAAAAAGAATATATATATATATATGTGTGTATATATTCTTAAAAAAAATGGCTTTTGTTGACTAAAAACTATCACAAATATTTTTTTAATATTTTAAAAATTGAGATGAACGGGAAGGTACATATGCCTTTAGCAGAATTTTAAACAATTAACACACAATCTAAGTACACACAAAAAACGAAGGAGATTAGTTTAGTGGTCACCATGCTAGTCTGCAGGATAAGAATGTGTACAAGGATACTCTCCGGTGGGGATCCTTGCATGATTTAAATCCCTTGAAAAAAAAAATCCTTAGGGATGAGGTGAATTGGTAGCTCACACGACTATCTCCATAGGAGATAACATTTGAATATCTAGAAAACTACAAGCAACGACATGTTAGTCTATAAAATGATCTACGTTGCATTGGAACTTGTTCTTACCAAAATTTGGAATTGTCACGCACAAGGGTGGACGCCCACTATATGATAGTGAAACATATAAAGAGAATATGAAAGTGAACATTTGAGTGTGAGGAATCTCGGAATATAAGTGAATGTGTCGTGTGTGGCTGATTCAAGGTGTGTGGAAATGTTAGATGGAATTTGTATTTATAGGATGACCGTGGGCCTTGGGCCTTCATTGATAATTAGTCTGTTGATAAGATTAACAGATAATTGCGGGGTGTTATTATAATGACCCTCACAATTAAAGTGATGAGCTATGGTTTAAATGAAGAATGTAAAGATTATATTAAGTGTTAAGGAGTTTAATTATGCCAAGCAAGTCAAGTAAAACTCTTAGTAGAAATGATATAAGTTGAAAGGATATAATTAAAAGATGATGATTAAGGTTTGTGATTATGTAATCACTTAATTCCTACACTTG
>PYAF01002890.1:260686-274959 GCA_007407185.1 Glycine tomentella
GGGGTTATTAGATAAATTAAATCTAGCAGCGCAGTATCGTATTATGTGAACTTCTGGGAAAAGAATTTGAGAAAATGTTTTGGAAAAATTTAATCACGATTTCTATACTATGTTTCCAAAACGGATTTTAATAAGTCTTCCGCTGAAAACTCTAGTACCAAGATGAGTAACAACCGGAGTACTACGGGGTGTTACAGTTATATAATTCAAATTATAGATAATTCATACCTTGAGGATAATTTGTTACTTGTAGATAAGTAATAGCTTGTAGATAATACCTTATAGATAATCTAAGGTATGTTAAAAGATAAAGTGGTTACAGTATTTGAATAAATAGGTGTAACAAATAACCTGTTGGCCTAAACGGCCTGGCTGCTGAGGGTTGACGTTCGTGCTCTTGTAGTAGGGTTGACGTGTAGGGTGGACACGTGTACGGAAGGTTCCATAAGTGACCACGTGTATTTTCCACATTTTGTACAGTACATAAGCCCCCCAGCTTCTGAGCCAGCTTGCGGGTGCAAGAGGTTGTAAGAGCATTGATGAAGACTGTCTGGTGTCAAGGTTAATAACCTAAGTAAAAAAGAAATTGGTGAGCTCAAGGAGCCCCCGAGCATGGACAAGTGTTGTCCGGTGCCGATGGTAATAACCTCGACATATGTAAGAGATACAAGTGGGGATCTTGTCAAGCCCCCTAAGCCTGGACAGGTGTTGTTCAGCCTGTTGCTATTGGATTGTCCAGGGAGGACATACTTTATCTATAGACGAGGTCGGACATGCTAGGTACATGATGTGTCCAGTTTGGACACTTTAGCCCTTATTTGACTATTGCAGAGTGTATTGAAAGCATGTACTATGCTTTGTCTTATGCCACATGTGTGTGCTGCACACACACATTACTTGTGCACATGTGTGTTACTCAGGGAGTGGTTACGTACTAGAGACGTGCAGTACTAGGTGAGTGGCGTCAGGTCGTGGCACGGGTTTCAAGGGAGTCATTTCAAGTCCCGTTAGTAACTGAAAAGTTGTGCCTCCATTTAAATGGAGAAAACGTTTGACATTTTCCCTCACTGCCATACCTATCTTTGTTAAACTATTGGCAAGCGTACAAATATCGTCACATGTTACAGAATTTATAAGAGATCGTCTCCATAGGGACTTGAGTTACTCAGTTATTTTAAATAAAAGCAACAATTTAATAGTTATGTACAATAAACATTAATCGAGATTTCATGTGTTTGAGAAAATAATGGAAACTACGAATTTAAAGAAATTGCAGAAATAGCAGATTTAGTGCGTCAAAATTACGGAAAACTATGGAAACAAGTGAAGCAAGTTTAATTAATTCAAGAAAAGTATAGGATTGGAATTCATCGTTCATACCCTTAGTATCCAATTAACATTACCATGTATAAATCATTTTCTAACATTATTGATGCACACATTAAATTACCCCAAATTGATCCCTTGCATTTGAGAATCCAAAGGATATTTACTAATATCGATCCCTCGCATAAGAAATAAATATCACAGCATTTTGATCATAATCTCATGTTGTTTGCAATCAAAACGTTATGCTCTATTCCTAGCAACGTAACATAACGAGTAAAATCATTCAGTTCAAATCCTAAGAGCACTTTCCAGTCAAACTTAGAATCTAATTTCATGAAACTAGTGATCAAGTAGAATCAAGCATTAAGAACAGAATGAAATCACCAATAACTAGTAGAAAAGATTCATGCATATAAAAAATATTAAAAGAGATACATAAGGGTACGAAGATTACATCCAATCTTTAGGAGAAACTAGTTGATTATTGTGAAAAGCACAAGATCAACTGAAGACATGATGAAGGAAGTGATCATCGACCCTCTCCAGCAGAGTTTCCTCACCAATTTCTCTCTTCTCTCACCTCTCTCTAAGCTTGTAAGGTTGCTGGTTTCGTTCCAGCCTTTCAATGCATCCATTCTTCTTCACTTGGCATGCCTTTTTATAGGCAAGGTGGAGTTGGTCAAGACAACTCGCCTAGGCGAGTGAATTACTCATGGTTTACTCGCCTGGGTGAGTAATTACTTAATGCTGAAGATCTTTAACTCGCTCATGCAAGTTATTTGTTCATGTTTTGCTCGCTCAGGCGAGTTAAGAATTAACTTTGAAGAAACTTCATTAGCCCAGGCGAGTCTGGGCGAATTTAACTTCTAGAGAAGTCTCTCTTTGACCTATTTGCTCTCTTCTTTTGTCTTGGTTGTTTCGATGCCACTGATACACTTTAATACGTATTGGAACACTAAAATTGAGTGAATTAATCTTCCAAAATGTAAATAATACATTTATATATGTACCAACTATAAAAAATAGGATTAGGGCAAGTTTATAAGAAAATTTACTGAAATTAAAAGATAAGTGCCCGTATTATAATCCTAGAATAACTAAAATATGGCACTTATCAATCTTCTTGCCTTCTTTCTTTCCAGAACCTTTTTTGCTCTCTTAGTCATCTTCTTGTCTTCCCTTCCTCCATTCATGGTACTCTTTGTTGTTTTGAAAATGTCAGTGTCCCCCATTTTCGATTCTGCTTTAAGTATGGGAGGTAGCAATTCAGGGGGCTCGATTGAGCAACCCTTTATGCGCGAAGTGATTTCTGTTGGTGACTTCTCGGATGAGGATAGTCACTATGAAGCTTCTGATGATGAGTCTTCCTTTTCAAGGAGGAAGGCTAACTCACGTCGTGCCGACGAGGGTACCTATCATCTTCGTCAAAGGGCGAGGCCTTCGATTGCCCCTCGGGCCGAGGAACCTTTTCCACTCACGATCCTTCCCCCTTCTACTTCTGGAAAGGCAAGGAAGAATGTTGCTGGGAGTGTTAGGGAATCCCCTCGTATGCAGCACAACCATAGTACTGGGTCACCGTTGTCTACTTTGGTCGTGCCTGGCTATGAGTGGGTGAGAGAAGATGTTCTCAAGTACAAATCTTCCCTAACTTCTCCGGTGTTTGTCAATGCCATGTGCCATCAACTACGGTTGACGGCTCCTAAAGACTCTCGCAAGATCATTGTGGAAGCTTGCGAGAGTGATGACTTTCCCTTCTTGAGGACGGCACGAGGTGCTCCGCCTTTCTTTTTCATGTACTAGTACCTTTTTGAGGTACTGGGTTTTCTCCTCCCTTTCTCTCCCTTCCAGTGTGCTTTACTGGAATTGTTGAACGTAGCACCCTCCCAACTTCACCCTAATATTTAAGCAATGGTGAGGGCGTTCAAAATTCTGTGTTCATTCTTCAACATCTGGCCAAGTTTGTCAATTTTCCCATTTTTCTTTCAGACAAAGCTGACGGGGAAGATTAATTGGGTTTCCTAGAATAGTGTTTCCAAGAAACTGTTTGAAGTTGATCCAAATGTCTTTCATTGCTTCAAGGACCGTTTCTTCAAGGTCCGTGACAGTAGTGTCGTGGCAGACAGGCTGCCATTGATGTTTAACCAGGATGGGGAGCCTCGCTTGCCATTCTACTAGCAATCCGATCCTACCAGGTTCAAGTCCTTTGATGAAGACTTGTTGACCTTGGTGGAGAGGGGACAAGGTGATCCTGGAGCAGCTGCCAGCTTCCTTGGATGCGCGAGCCATCTAGTCTTTGTTATTGGCAGATGATCCTCTTGCTTCTTTAGACGGTAATCCCTTATGCCTTATTCCTCCTTTGTCTTCTTTATCTTTTTGTGTTTGTTCTGACCTGACTTGACACTTATGATTTTTCTGTGTACTTTGCAGGTATAATGGGTAATTTCCCATGGAGGCTGTTAGTGAAGAACGTGGATGTTGATGGTGGTGTTGTGACACTTGCCCCCTATCAATCCTTTTACTGGAGAAGAGGGTTGACCCAATGTTGGGGTTAACCCTTCTGATGTTGCTGCTGCTTTCCCCAGTATCTCCCCCTCTATTTTGACTAAGAGGAAAAAGGATGATGGTGTTTGGACGTTTGGTTGCAAGAAGTCAAGGGCCCGTCCCAGTCTGCGTGCGATAAGGGAGGCCCTTGGGCTTCTTCTAAGCTCAATTGTTTCGCCATCCACTGTCCGGGCTCCGACTCCAGTGGTGGCGCCTACTGCTGTTCCGGCCACTACTACTCCTACTCCGATGGTTGCCCCTACTGTTGTTGCTCTTGCTCCTATTTCAGCCACTACCACTCATGCTCCAGTCGTGGCCCATGCTACCCTTCCTGTCCCTCCTCCTCCCACCACTTCGACTACTCCTACTATTGCTTTGTTTCCTGCATCTACCTTTCCACCTGCTCCTGCCATGCCACATCGACTCTACCTTTTTCTTCTTCTCGCCCTGTCACCTCCCTCGACTTGTGCACGCCTCAAGGGAGATTGACTCGCTGTGAAGTGTAGGGCATGTGCTCAAATGAAGGACTCCAACCCCTTTTGACAAAGATCTGATATAGTTAGTTGGTCCTCAACATTCTATAGACTATGCCAAGATCTTTCTTTAGAGGAGTCTTGCGATTTTGGAAGAGAACGAGCAACTCCACCAAGAGGTTGTGAGCAAGGAAACTTCTCTGGAGAGAGATAGTCAAGCTGAAGTTCACTATCCGCAATGTCTAGCGGGTGGAACATGCTAATCTGGATAATGTTATTGTGGCACTTGCTGAGGTGGTTAGGTCTCACCAGTATTTGACTGCCAAGGCTAGTAATGCTTTGGCCAAGCTACTTTGCACCAGGTTAGATGGTGATGAGTTGGCTAATCACGACAAGACATTGTTGAGGGAGAAGAAGGAGTTGGCTGCCAAGGTCGACAGGATGCTGCTGAGAAGGAGGAGCTTGCCAAGAAGGTGGCTAACTTGGTGGCGAGGTTGAAAGAGTTTGAGCTCAGGCTTTCGACAAAGATGGTTGTTAGCAAGGAGCTTGATGAAGCTATCTATTTACAAGCGGGAGGCGGTGGAGCAGCGTGAAAAGGGGTTTCTCAAGGCCATTAGGCAAGCCGGTTACTTCATAAAAGACCTTGACTCGGGTCTCTTTGACCCTTTCAAGGATGTGAAGGATGGTGTCCTGCTTGACAAAGAGGAGGTTGGTTCCGCCGAGGAGGGTGCTAGTAATGGGGCGGATGTCTAGGCTTCTATCTTTTTATGTTTTGCTTTTTTAGCTTTGGGTCGTGAAGGCCATGTAATCTTGACAATTATTTTAATGCAAACTTTCTTCTTTCTTCGCCTTCAATCCTCTATGTTTTTGTATACTGTTGTCTTCTGTTTATGAATTTCTTGTGATGATGAGAATAGACCGCTTGAATGGCGTCCTTTCATAGTAGAAAACTAGACCCTATGATTTGATGGTGTCTCATCTTGCTTCTTGTTTGAGGATGAGTAGTTGACTCCCATACTTTAATTATCAATTACTCGAGGCAGTAGAGTTACCAAGAATGTGTCTTGGGTTTCAAACGTCAAGGGAGTACCTTAGACACATGCTTTGGCCTCCTGCTTTTGTGAGGCCAACCTTGTAGCCCTGCTTGTCGAGGTTCCAAAGGAGTAAGTGTACCAAGAGCGTATCTTGGGTTTTAAGTGTCAAGGGTGGGCCTTGGACACCTGTTCCTGCAAAACAAATAATTCTATGGCCCTGTTTGTTGAGGTGCCAGAGGAGTAAGTATACCAAGAGTGTGTCTTGAGTTTTTATGTGCCAAAGGTAAACCTTGGACTTTTATGTTCCTGCAAGCTTGTATTCCTACAAAAGAAAGCTTAGCAATAGTAAAGTATGTCAAGGGTAGACCTTCTTGTACCTTGAGTTTATCAAGTTTGATACTAGAGGAGTTGTCCATCCAGGTTTTGTTGAGGCTCACCAAGGGTGGACCTTGGGTTTGTCGAACCTTGTACCAGAGAAATTGTCCATCCTGGGTTTTGCTGGAGGTTCACCAAGGATTGACCTTGGGTTTGCGAAAGTTACCAAGAGTTAGTCTTGGGTTTTGTTGGAGATTCACCAAGGGTTGACCTTGGGTTTATGAAAGTTACCAAGAACTGGTCTTGAGTTTTGTTGGAGATTCACCAAGGGTTGACCTTGGGTTTGCGAAAGTTACCAAGAGATGGTCTTGGGTTTTGTTGGAGATCCACCTAGGGTGTTACCGGAGGCCGACCCTAGGGTTTTTAAGGACTTGTAAGGTTCACTTTTAAGAACTTGTAAGGTCCACTTTCAAGAACATGTAAGGTCCACTTTTAAGGACATGTAAGGTTCACTTTTAAGAACTTGTAAAGTCCACCGAGGGTGCTTCTATGGGCTGACCCTGGATTTTTAAGGACTTGTAAGATCCATCGGGAGTGCCATCAAAGGATGATTCTGGAGTTTTAAAGACCTGTAAGGTTTACCAAGGGTGCTACCAAAAGTTGACCCTAAGGTTTATGAACCTGTAAAGTACCAGGAGCTGGTCTTGGGTTTTGTCAAGGCTAGACCTTGGAGAGTAGTCAAGCGCTGGTCCTGAGTTTTGTCGTGTTCCAGCAAGGTTGGCAAAAGTGTATGATATGAAAGAGAGAAATATATTTTATTATTATGACTTTTAAGTACATATTCTCCATGATTATTCTTCGGATGTGCCTCATTAAAACTTCTCAAGCCAAAATCATATTTTTTTTATTGGGACAAAAGACTTGAGTAGGAAAAAGAGTACACGATCCGATCCTTAGAATGTTTAGCTGTAATAGAACTTTAGGTGGGTACCATTCCATGTTCTTGGAATGTCTTTACCAATCAGTTCTTGTAGCTGATGTGTTGCAAACACATCTTAGTTTTAGGATAGTTTTAGGTTATAATTTAGTTAATTAATTAGGAAAATAAGTTAGAATTAGTTAAGTTTATTGATTTATTGTTTTTAATTTATTTCATTACCACTTGAGTATTTTCAGGCCAAAAGAGGAATTCAAAGTAAAGAAAAAGAAGAAAAGCAAGATTTTTGGTCTGGCGCGGATAGCGCCATAGTCCGTGCGATCAGCACCAGCATGGAAAATCCAAGCTTCAGCACGAGCAGTCCACGCTAGTCGCGCCACAATCCACGCTAGTAGCGCCATCTATTCGAAGCACCGCGCGATCAGCGCCAGAGTCCGCGCCACCCGCGCCAGATGTCTGAAGTCAGGGTTCCAGCTCGAGAACTCCGCGCTATCAGCGCCACATCTTCGAGAGGTCCGCGCTATCAGCACAGGAATCCGCACGGGTCGCGCCATGAAGATCCAGTTTCCTGATTTAAATTATCTGTTTCGAATTTCTGGAAAAGATTAGGCTTTGTTACTGTAATTAAAGGATTTTATAAATATTAAGCCTCTGAACTGAGTCAAGGGATTAGCCATTAGCATCTATCTTCATATTTGAACATCCAAAACCCTAGGAAATCAAGAATCAAGGCTAGAATTGCAAGAGAATTATGAATTATTCAACAGCTTTTGTGTTCTTGAGGCCTATGGCAGGCTAAACTCTTTATTGTAGGAAGGCCATGAACTGATGAGAACTCCTTTGTAATTGACTGGTATTGAAATAAATATATGTTTTGATTGCTTTATTCTTATCTTCTCTTCATTCATATTCTTATTTGAAATTGATCACTTCAATTAAGTACGTAGGGTTAGGATTCGCAATGGGAACGTTGGGGTTCTAATTTCTGACCTGTTAAGAATAACACTTGTTCATCACCTAGGAATAGGGATGCGTAAGTGCAGAATTTATAATATGATCTTTTGATTTCTTAAACTAATAGATTTCACTAAGGAATTAGGTTTTCGATTCAGGTTAAAGGGTTAATTCACTAAGGGATTAGGGATTAACTAATCTAGGAAAGATTTATTCTCTGAACAATCATAACAGGAACCCATATGATATATTCTTTAAATGCTTAATCTGACAGAATCGCTAAAGGCTTAGGGTTCTTGATCGAATTAAAGGGCTAAATTGCTAGTTATCTAGGTTTCACGAATATAGAAGAGATATATCATATGTGCATATTAATTTAACAAATCAGTCAAGTGAAAGAGGAGGAATCAGAGGGGATTGTGCCTGACTACAATTAATCGTCCATTGGTAATATTCAATTCAATTTACTGCATTTACTAGATTTTTGTCCTTACATTCAAACAATCAATCAATCAACAACCCTTTTCTGCGTAATTTTACTTTTACTTTCAATCACGATCTTTAGTATCATTGTGAAAATTACCCCAATCCCTGTGGAGAACGATACTCACTTACCGAACTTTATTACTTGAAACGATCAGTGCACTTGCCGTAGTGTGCGGATTTCGCAACAGTAGCTTGTATGCCCCATTGTCCAGGCTAGTGATGACCGTGAATGGACCATCCCAGTTGGGTCCAAGCTTTCCTATGCAGAATCTTTTCTGGCTTCATCCTAGATACGCAAGACTAGGTCGCCTGGTTGGAAGGTTCGTGGTTGAACCTTCGTATTGTATCTCCTTGATGTCTGAAGTTTGGTTGCTTCTTCTCTAATTCTGGTCATATCTTTAATTTGTTCTGCTATTTCTAGCTCAACCCTCATGTTTTTTTCACTGTGCTACCCTTGAAATAGCAGTCTTCTTGTCGATGGTTCCCCGAGTTTGACAATAATCATGGCATTTGTGACATATTTTAGTCGAAAAAAGGTCTCATGTGTAGTTGTCTGTGGTGAGAAATGGTATACCCACAAGATGTTGGGGTGTTCTTCCTTCCAGAGACCTTTAGACTTGTCAAGTTTCCCTCTTAGGGCTTGGAGGTTGACTCTGTTTGTTGCTTCCACTTGACTATTGGTTTTGGGGTGTTCGACAGAAGTGACAAGGTGCTTGACACCTAGCCGTATGAGAAAATCTTCGCAGGTATGTACCTTGAATTATGTGCCATTGTCAGTAACGATAGCAAAGGGTTGACCATACCTGCATATGAGATGTTTCCATGTGAAGGTTTCTACCTCACTGGCAATTACCTCACGTAAGGGCTTCGCTTCTATCCATTTGGTGAAGTAGTCAATGGCGATCACTAAGAACATGATCCTTCCCAGGGCTTTTGGTAGAGGCCCTATAATGCCCATCCCCCACATGGCAAAGGCCAAGGGGAGGTCAGAGTGTGAAGGTTGTCAGGAGGAGTCTGAGAGACGTCCGCGGATTCTTGGCACTTCTTGCACCTTCGAGTAAAATCGAAAGTGTTGGTCCTGAGTGTTGGTCAATAGTATCCTGTTCGTACTATCTGGTGGCTAAGGAGCATCCCCCTGTGTGGAGGCCGCAGGTTCCCTCATGAAGTTCTCTCAGAACAAAATCTGCTTGCTGGTTGTCCAAACACTTAAGTAGAGGTGTTGTCAACCCTCATTTGAATAACTTGCCATCAAGGATGACGTAGTAGCTGAATTTTCTTTTTAGACGTCGGGCCTTATTTTGGTCTATCGGTAGTGCCCCTTTGATAAGAATGTTTTTGTAAGTGGTCATCTGGTTTGGTTCCTCCTCTTCGCCTGCCGTTACCTCTTAGGTGTCTATGGTGGGAACTTGGAGTATTTCCTAGATGATGATTTTGAGGTGTCCGATCTTCTTAATACTTGCTAGCTTGGAGAGTAGCTCTGCCTGATGTTACTTTCTCTTGGTATATGATACATCCCAAAGAACTTAAAATTATCGATGAGTGTTCTAGCGATGTGATAGTATTAGAGGAGTATAACTTCCTTGGTTTGGAACTTGTTGGCAACCTGTCCTTGGATGAGCTATGAATCTGAGCAGCATCTGGTCAAAGGCTTACTCACAAGCTTCATCCTAGAGGAAAGGCTCGATCTTTCTGAGCAACCTGTAGAAAGGTTTCATCTTTTCGGCGAGCTTCGGGAGGAACCTGGACAAAGAGGTTAGTCTTCCGTTCAGTTTTTGAACTTCATTGACGTTGGTTGGGCTATGCATCTCTAGTATGGTTATGCATTTGTCCGGGTTGGCTTCAATTCCTCAGTGTGATCATGAAACCAAGGAATTTTCCACCATCCACCCCGAATGTGCATTTTTCAGGGTTGAGACGCATGTTATACCTCCATATCTCTTTAAAAACCTCTTTCAGGTCTGTCATATGTTGGGCTATGCCTTGGGATTTGACGACCATATCGTTGACGTAGACCTCGACGTTGCGTCCGTCCTATTTCTGGAAGACTCGGTCCATTAGTCATTGGTATGTAGCCCCTACTTTTTTGAGGCTTAAGGGCATGACCCTGTAACAGTAATTGGCATCTTCGGTAATGAATGTCATTTTCTCCTCGTATGGGACGTGCATCCTGATTTGGTTGTACCCGGAGTATGCATCCAGGAAACTACAAATCTGGAACCCTGACGCACCATCAACCAACCTGTCAATGCTGGGTAATGGGTATGCATCCTTAGGGCATGCCTTGTTGAGGCCGGTGAAGTCCGTGCACATATGCCATTTTCCGTTAGTCTTTTTGACCATTACGACATTGGCAAGCCAGGTGGAGTACCTGACTTGTTGAGGCCGGTGAAGTCCGTGCAATATGCCATTTGCAGTTAGTCTTTTTGACCATTATGACATTGGCAAGCCAGGTGGAGTACCTGACTTTTCTGATGAAGTTGGCCTTCAGTGGTTTTTCCACTTCTTCTCTGACCATTTTTCTTCTTTCTTCACCCATCCTTCTATTCTTTTGTGCTAAAGGTTTGGCCTAAGGGCATATTCCTAGCTTGTGGCATATGACACTGGGGTTAATGCCCGACATGTGGGATGGCTGCCAAGCGCATTTTTGAGAAGGACATTGACTATGTGCCTGTGCTCATAACTGGTAAGTTCTTTGCTGAGTTGTGTGCATTGGCCAGGTTTGGGTTCAAGCTGCAATTTGACGAGTTCTTCCACAGGTTTTGGTCCTCTATCGATAGTGTCATCACGTGGGTCTACATCAAATGGGTCGTCATACTGAGCTGTATAGACATTTAGGGTGTAAGGGGTGGACCTTTTTTCTATGCTCATGACTTGGTTGGTACTCTCCGAAGTGGGATGGTATCTGCCCGGCTTGGGAGGATACGATGCCACTTTTAGACTCTCAACGTAGCATTATTGTGATTGCTTCTGATCTACCTTGACAATGATTATCTCTTCAGGTGAGGTGTGGAGACGATGGCTCCTAACTCATCCAACGTTTTCTTGCCAATCAAAGAAAGATAAGAAGTGTCAGCTTCGACAATTAAATACCTGATAGTAAAACTCCTAAAGAGTGAACCTTGACCGAATTGGTCATGAGGTCCACGTATGCTCCGGTTTCCACCCTTTCTCTTGCAAAGCCAAGGAGGGGTCCAGGGTAAGGCTGAATCGTGTCTGATGAAACCTCCAGCTTTTGGAAGGTCTTCCAATATATGATGTTTGCTGAACTCCCTTGATCCATAAGGACCCTTGACACCCTGAAATTAACTATTACAAGGGAGACTACCATTGGATCGCCCTGGTTGACATGGTTGATTCCTTGGAACTCTATGTCAGTGAATGTGATAGGAGGGAGGCTCCATGGTGGAGGAGCATTGACGTAGTTGATGTCGATGTCCCTTATAGCGTGAAAATGTCTCTTCCGAAACTGGCTGGATGGTCCTCCATGAGAGAACCCTCCCGCAATGGTGTTGATTACACCTCAGATTTGTTGGGCAGACTCGTCCTCCTGTTGTCGAGGAGGTTGGCGTTCTTGTTTGTGCTGGTGTTGCCTTTGTCGCCCCATGTCTTCTGTTTTGACTCTTCTCTTGTCAGCATATTGGTTTTTGTACTGGTCTTCAAATTGTCCCTCAGGTTTGGTTATGGCCAGGTGATTATCAAGTCTTTTTACAAACCAAGATAAGTACCCTGCTAGTATGAGTTCTTCGATTTTGTCCTCAGGGACAAACACTCTTTAGTGTTATGACCATTACTGCGATGAAATCGACAGTATTTTTTCGGATCCGCTCCTGGCTTGAGAGACAATTAGGGTGATGGCAATTTCACCTGTACCTCCGTGTTGAAGGCTTCCTCTATGATGGTTGCCAGATTGACCGTCAGGGGATTGTAGTGCTCACACTTCGGTCATCTCGGGAGAGGTTGGCACTTTTCCAGCTTATGCTTTTTGTCTGACCTATGTGGTTCAGTCTTGGTTACTGCTTCTCAATTTTGTTTGGCTTGTCTGACTTCGTTCTGAAATTTGGACATCTCTTCCATCTGAATGTATCCTTTGACTCGTTCGCATATTTCGTCCATGCTAGAAGGTGGTTTCTTGCACTGACTATCCATGAACTTGCCAGGACATAAGGCCAACATCATAGAGTGCAATGTTACTTCGGGATTGAAGTTACGAATCTGGACAACTACTCGTCCGAAACATTCCATGAATCGCCAAAGAGGTTTATCGTTTGTCTATCACAGACTGGCTAGTGCAATAGAAGTCAGCCTATGAGATCAGCTGGTCACATATTGAGTACTAAATTTTTTGACAAGAGTGTTGAACTATCGATGGACCTTGGAGGGAGTCCACCGTACCATGTCAAGGCTACTCCATTGAGAGAAGTGGGAAATACCCAACATATTACAACGTTATTGTTGGTGTATAGGTTGGCCTGAGTGAGGAAGGCATCTAGATGCTCATCGGGGTCGGTGTTGCCATCATACCTCTCTAGGTAGAGAGATTTCCAACCTGAGGGTAGATCTGCTTCCATAATGCAACTGACAAAGGGATGTCGTTGCGTTGTCTACCATTTTGGATGGTATATTTGTGTTGAACTAGGACAAACCTGAGGGTTGACAGTTTGTCGAGGGTGCAACTATCCTTAGGTATGCTCGTTCCCTGTGATGGGAGAGTGTTCATCGCCTTGGGGACGTCTCACCCCAGCCTCCAACTAATCATGATCAGCCTTCAGCCTTTGGAGTTCTTTTTCATGTCTTTGTTTCATCTCCGCAATCCGCAACACGATTTTGGAGTTGTTGGATGGTGTCTTGGTTGGTCATGGTTGTTTGAGGAGGGTTAGAAGTTTCGATGGGAGTAGTGCGTCTAAAACTAGACCATGTACTAACCATTGATAGATTGGCGAAGGAAATATATGTTTAGGTATGTCGATGGAAAATGCAAGGCCGCAAGGTAAGTTTTACCACTGCCTCATGGTGGGTGCCAAATGTTCTTACCAAAATCTGGAATTTCCACGCACAAGGGTGGACGTGGTCCAGGTGGGTTCCAGATTTTGCACGTTGGATGGTGAGTCAACCTTGTTAAGAAGGGGGACCTGCAAAACAAAGGAAATGACTCTGATACTCAAGTAAGTACATCAATTATATGACAGTGAAGCATATAAAGAGAATATGAGAGTGGACGTCTGAGTGTGAGGAATCTCAAAATATGAGTGAATGTGTCGTGTGTGGCTGATTCAAGGTGTGTGAAAAGGTTAGATGGAACCTGTATTTATAGGATGAGCGTGGGCCTTGGACTTTCGTTTATAATTAGTCTATTGATAAGATTAACATATAATTGCAGGGTGTTCTATAATTCAAATTATAGATAATCCATACCTTGGGGATAATCTGTTACTTGTAGATAAGTAACAACTTGTAGATAATACCTTGTAGATAATCTGAGGTCTGTTAAGAGATAACGTGGTTGCAGTATGTGAATAAATAGGTGTAACAGATAACCTATTGGCCCGAACGACCCGACTGCTGAGAGTTGACGTATGTGCTCCTTTAGCAGGACTAATGTGGAAGGTGGACATGTGTACGGAAGGTTCCATAAGTGGCCACATGTATTTATCACATTATGTACAGTACAAAACTAAAGAGGTTAAATGTAACTTTTAATCGATATCTTATATTAGTCGAGCAGAACTCCATAGTCAATAGAAAATGAAATGGATTTAGGATTAAAAGGAAACTAGATCTGTTAGTTAATCTTTATACCAATCGGACATTCTTTTTAGTGAAAGTAAAATGAGAAATAAAGAAACATACCTAAAAATGTCATTTTGACATTTGATCAAACACATAATTTGTAACCAATAAATCAGTCTAGAACACAATCAAATTAAATATTTTGAAAATTATCCAATTATCATTTATTCTTATAAAGACCTATTTAGTATCTTTTACATAAAATACTTTAACTGACGGGTGTTAGACTTTTGGCAAGCGTACCAATTGTCGTTGTAAGTTACAAAATTTATAAAAGTTCGTCTCCACAGGGACTTGTGCTACTCAGTTAATTCAAATAAAGCTTAACAGTTTAATAGTTTATGTACAGTGAGTGTGAACGGAGTTTCATGTAGTTGCGGATTAACAGAAATGATGAAAATTTAGAAGAAACGGAAA
>PYAF01002890.1:282028-293702 GCA_007407185.1 Glycine tomentella
CTCTAGAACAATGAGTTTAGGTGGCAATTATTATGGGCTTGTCATTGTGGATGATTACTCTAGATTCACTTGGACTCTGTTTTTGAAATCCAAAAGTGATGCTTTCCTTGCATTTAGAAAAATGGCTAAACTTGCACAAAATGAAAAAGGTAGCAAAATTATCTCAATAAGAAGTGATCATGGTGGTGAATTCCAAAATTAACATTTTGAAAAATTCTATGAAGAAAATGAAATTAACCATAACTTTTCAGCTCTAAGAACACCTCAACAAAATGGTGTTGTGGAGAGGAAAAACAGATCTCTTGAAGAAAAAGCTAGAACTCTTCTTAATGAGACAAATTTACCAAAATATTTTTGGGTTGATGCTGTAAGTACAATATGCTATACTTTGAATAGATTACTTATAAGACCTATTTTAAAGAAAACCCCTTATGAGCTATACAAAGGTAGAAAATCCAACATTTCTCACTTGAGAGTTTTTGGCTGCAAGTGTTTTGTATTAAACAATGGGAAATAATCACTTGGAAAATTTGATGCTAAGGCTGATGAAGCAATTTTCCTTGGATATTCATTACATAGTAAAGCTTATAGAGTATTCAATAAAAGAACAATGTGCATGGAAGAATCTGTACATGTAATTTGTGATGAGTCTAATCCCTCTAAAGAGGAAAAGAAGTGTGATGTAAATGCAAGCCCAATGGAAGAATTTATTCAGCTAAATGATTCCTTAAATAAAGAGAAAGAAGAACCAAGTGCTGAAGCAAAACCATCAACCCCTGTTCAAGAGCCTAAAGATTGGAGAACAACAAGAGACCTATCATTTGACAACATTATAGGCGAAGTTTCAAAGGCAGTATCTACTAGATCTTCATTTAGAAACCTATGTTGTAATATGGCTTTTGTTTCTCAAATTAAACCTAAGAACATTGATCAAGCCTTGAATGATGAACATTGGATGCTAAATGATTCCTTAAATAAAGAGAAAGAAGAACCAAGTGCTAAAGCAAAACCATCAACCCCTGTTCAAGAGCCTAAAGATTGGAGAACAACAAGAGACCTATCACTTGACAACATCATAGGCGAAGTTTCAAAGGGAGTATCTACTAGATCTTCATTAAGAAACCTATGTTGTAATATGGCTTTTGTTTCTCAAATTGAACCTAAGAACATTGATCAAGCCTTGAATGATGAACATTGGATGCTTGCCATGCATGATGAATTAAATCAGTTTAAGAGAAATGAAGTTTGGGAACTTGTTCCTAGACCATCCTCTCTCAAACCTATTGGTACAAAATGGATTTTTAGAAACAAACTTGATGAAAGTGAAATCAAAGTCAGAAATAAAGCTAGATTGGTTGCTAAAGGTTACAACCAAGAAGAAGGCATAGACTATGAAGAAACTTTTGCTCCAGTTGCAAGATTGGAAGCAATCAGGTTATTGATTGCTTATGTATGTTTAATGAATTTCAAACTCTTTCAAATGGATGTTAAAAGTGCCTTTTTAAATGGATACATTGAGGAGGATATATATGTTGAACAACCTCCTGGTTTTACTGATTTTAAACATCCTAACTATGTTTTTAAACTCAAAAAGGCCCTTTATGGTTTGAAGCAAGCTCCCAGATCATGGTATGAAAGACTAAGCAAGTTTCTGCTTGAACAATCTTTCACAAGGGGACATGTTGACAAAATCTTGTTCATCAAAAGGTATGAGAATGATATCTTATTGGTTCAAGTTTATGTTGATGATATAATTTTTGGTTCAACTAATCATTTGCTATGTAAGGAATTTTCCTCAGCTATGCAGAAAGAATTTGAAATGTCAATGATGGGAGAATTAACATTCTTTCTTGGACTTCAAGTGAAGCAAATGAAGAATGAAACATTTCTCAATCAATCCAAATATTGCCTTGAAGTAATTAAGAAATTTGAAATGGAGAAAAGCAAAGATCCTGCAACTCCAATGGCAACATCAACATATCTTGATTCAGATGAAAATGGAAAGAAGGTTGTTGAGTCAAAATTCAGAGGAATGATTGGATCTTTGTTATACTTGACAGCTAGTAGACCTGATATAATGCTAAGTGTTTGCTTGTGTGCAAGATATCAAGCAAATCCAAAAGAGTCTTATCTTACATCAGTCAAAAGGATCATCAAATATCTCAAAGCCACACCAAAAGTTGGTCTTTGGTATCCCAAAGGTGCTTCAATTAATATTATTGGATATTCTGATTCTGACTTTGCAGGTTGCAAGTTAGATAGAAAAAGTATAAGTGACACTTGTCATCTTCTTAGAAGTTCATTGATCTCATGGCATTGCAAGAAACAATCTTGTATTGCTTTGTCAACTGCTGAAGTTGAATATATCTCACTTGGACGTTGTTGTGCACAAAGCCTATGGTTGAAGCAACAAATGCAAGATTTTAGAGTTGAACTGAAAGAAATGCCTTTGCTATGTGACAACACAAGTACTATTAACATATCAAAGAATCTGATGATGCATTCAAGGACCAAGCATATTGAGATAAGGCATCATTTCCTCAGAGATCATGTTCAAAAAGGTAATATCAAAATTGATTTCATTGATACTCATAACCAACTAGCTGATATATTTACTAAACCATTGGCTAGAGATAGATTTTATGCACTTAGAAATATGCTAGGTATTCTTGATGAATCCAATATATGCTAGCCTGTTTAAAGTGTGCCTTTCCATGCTAATTGAACTTCATTGTTGCCTTCATCACTAAAAATGCTCTGTTTTCTACAAAATTCATATTGATATGCAAAATTCTATGATTTCTGATAAAATTACTGTAATAATCGATTACACTTCGGGTTCATTAAAATCCTCATTGATTATGAAATTTGAGCTTTTGTAATCGATTACAGCAATCTCGTAATCGATTATTCTTTGTTTTGAAAAACTGAAGCTTCCTGGAGCAATCGATTACGTATCGGGATAATCGATTATCTTGAACAAAATATGTTTTTCAGTGTAATTGTTTCACTGGAGTAATCGATTACGACCAATTGGTAATCGATTACATATGTGGTTAAGATTTTAAATCCTTCTGGAGTAATCGACTACCAGTCGGGATAATCGATTACATAAGCCCTGATACTTGATTAAATTCCCAAAATTATGATATAATCGATTACATTAACATATAATCGATTACTTGTCATCTTCAACCTTTGGATGATGTGTGAAATAATCGATTACCATACGGGATAATCGATTACCACGTGTAAATTCAGTGTTCTAAATGTGCAAAATAATCGATTATAATTATCATTTAATTGATTATTTAGTCTGTTGGTGCATTTTCTGACAGTTTTTCTCTGGAAATGTAACTGCCCAACTAAATCTAAATGAAATCAAAGGTCGCTGAAGTGCCTTAACTACCTCCAACAGTTATATTTTCAAAAATAAGAACGTTAAGAACATCAATCTAGCCTATAAATGTAATGACCTAAAAATTATTATATATATTATATTTATTTATTTATTTAATTATTTATTTACTTATTGAGGTTAACTTCTTTAAATTTATTAAATAATCTAATGTGGGTAACGTACTATATCATTTTCTCAAACATATTTGAGGTAAAAATAAAAAGAAACTAGATATATATATATATATATATCATATTTCATTTCTATATTACATACTAATATCATAGTTCTTCAAACACTGTTATTTATTTACAAAATACATAACCCCTTGTCCCTATTCAAACATGTTCTCCAATGCTATCTTCTTCACTGAGCACAATTATGGGATCTGTGGCCGGGTTCGGATACATAGGAGCAAATTGCAAAAAGGGGTTGGATGGATTAAAATCTTCACTAAAAACAGAAATCGGAAAATGGGCTCCGAAATAGATGTAGGCGCGCAGAACAGGCTGCATAGTTACTACATAGCAATTTTTGACTTCATCAATATACCATGCTATATCCAATGCCTCAAGGAACAGTATGATTGATGCCATCTAAAATAAAACATTGGATAAATCTAGTGAGAAATAAATTTCTCAGTAGGCAAATCTAAACCATCAAACACGTTAGAGGGTTAGTAAGTAATCAATGTATTTAAATGAATGCATAAAATGATTAAATAATTCTATGAATGCATGAAATGAAATGGTCACAGGAGCACATGGCCTCTACATATGTACAGTATGTAGGAATGCTGCGGCCGTCTTATGCTAATCATGCATGAATTTCCATGTATTAGCACCTGATCTCTCTACATTCGTATTCTAGATGTAGTCTCATAGGTTCGGTTTCACAAATCTTGTACTGGACTTAAAAACTCGAATCAATCTTATTTACACCTCATAATCCATATAAGGAAAATACTTCTATCCTTTCATAACAGTAGGATGGTTAAAACTCCATACCCTATCCAAGTAAAATTATACCAACTAAAATAAATTTATTTAATATTATCAAGTTGTCGAAATTCATGGTAGTGGTTTAATATATGGATTATATAACGTGGGAGCCAAGACCGGGTTGATGTAACCGAAATGATTGAAGTGATTTCATCCTATATAATTACCAAGGATATGGGTATGTTCAACATGGCCGTGTCATAGGTAATAATATCCGGGATAAACCGGAATGACTACACGAAATAGTTTTAGCATGTAAAGGAGATTCTGGGATGGCCATGGTGAATACAACTTGAATAGTCAACATAAAAGGTTACGTCCGGGTAAAAGTATCTTGGATGGTTTTGTATTCGGGCTAGTTGCAGTATGTAAGTGCCCAAGAAGATTTATAAATTGCTTAATGTGTCCGTACTAAGTTTATCACAGGGGATGTATCTACGTAATGGTATCTAGGATGTCCGAAATAAGTTAACCGGAATAGGTAAACTATAGATAATTATATCCGGGTTGGCAGAAATAAGGTTTAACTAAAATATATCTGGATAGAGGAATTCGGGATGGCAGGAATAAGTTTTTCTTATATTGGATAATTATATACGAAATTGCCGGGGTAAGGTTAACCGAGATGGGTTTATCATAGGTAGCTGAAATATGTGTGCTCGGAATGATATATAGCTCATATAGCTTTTCCGGGTTGGTCGGGATATGTTTGTCGGGATCGAGATTTTATATGTTGTATCCGGGATGGTCATAAGCGGGTAATTGTATGAGTTGGGAAAGCATTACCGGGATAGTATATAATGTATATAGCTTTGGATTGACCCAGTTGTATACCTTTTTGAAGGAGTATCGTGATTATAATTGGAATGATCGGGGTGTGGAAACTGGAAGGATAGTGTACTGGATAATTGTCGGCTGTTTTGTCCGGGTTCAATAGTCTCGTGCATCGATAATCCATCACTTACCATTCCATCACTGATTTTACTTTTTACGTAATTGAACCATTGATCATTCAAAACATTAATATTAACAATTTCTATAGATTATTAACTTACTTCTAAAATCATTCACATATATTCTCCCAAAGTGATAATAATTTATATTATAAATTCTTGCATATCTTGGACTTTAAAATCACCGTATCCTTATCATAAATTAACTTTTAAAACTTAACTTTTTCAACTTAAATAAAGACTAAGTATAGCCAAATAAGTTCATAAATTAAACTTAATTAATTTCTAAATTAGAGATTGAAGCCTAACCTACCTCCAATAAGACTGATGGACTGACTAGAGAATTTCTGGAATAATTTTAAGGTAGAAAATTTTTACATGAAGGAAAGAAAAAAAAAAGGGAGTATGCAAAGGTGGTAGAAAATAAAGGTTTTAATATGAAGGGTGGGGACTGAAAGTTTTCGTGTAGAGATTTTCTGAATGCAAAGGTATTTATACTAGTTTATTTAGTTGGATTTTAAATGAGCTAATTGAGTTATAACCGGGTTAGGATTTAGTTTGGTTACAAAGTAACTAACCTTGTAGATATTTATCCTAAATTAATCATGACAAATATTCCTTTCATTAATGCATGCCATCAACGTGGAAAGCTGTTTAAGGCTTGATTTTTGGTTATTTGTTCCCCCTAATGCCACATGGACATTCTAAAAGATTTTTCAAGAGATTTGGACTCAGCTTATCTCATTCATTGACTTTACCTTGACTCAATTATTCAAAAAAAAATATTTACGTTGCTGAAGGCGTAGGAACATTCATGCACATTTGAATTTATTCCAGTTTGGGTAGTTAAATAAAATTTATCCTTATCTTATTCTTCTTAAATCCCTATTATTATAATTTAATCATAAATATAAACTAAAATATATTTTTGAGGATGTTACAATTAGTAAAAAAATGAATACTTGAATTTAAATAATTATATATATATATATATATTTATACATTATACATACGTATTACATTGTTATTATTACTTATAGAAATAACAAATTAAAATAAATTTCAATAGGCTAAACATTTTTAAGACAATATTTCTTTAATTAAAAATATAACTAATTATCTTTCTAAATTTTAATATAACTATATTTAATATGTTATTAAATATTTTTAAATTAATATTAATAACATAAATATTATTTTATATAAATACTAAATGTTACAATAAATAAGAGCCTTGCATCGTTGAAAAGCCTTGCACCTTAGTCTTTTCTCTCTCTGCTATATTTCTAAGTTTTGTTGTGTGTCTTTGTGTCTAAACCTCTTTCTAAAATGTAAAATCCTACACCAAAACGTGCTAGATCCTCAAAGAGAAAGGTTGGAGAATCATCATCCAATCCTCCTCCTCCTCAACCCCCAAATAGGTTAGACTTGTGATTTTCCAATGAGTCTGACAAGATAAACTACTTGCAGTTCTTTGCCACAAAACCTGTGTGCTCACCCAAATATCTAGACCTGGAATGGTTTATAAGGGAAGGATTTCAATTCCTTGCATTTTTAGCAACCCAAGGTCTTAGGAGATTCCTTGAAATGAATGGTACTTTCTACCCAGAACTGGTAAAGGTATTTTATGCCTGTGCCAAGGGTTCCATGCATGAGAACATGATATCTAAAGTCAAGGGTGTTACTATGAAAATCACCCATGAAGTCTGGGAATCTGTTGCTGGGGTAATATGTGAGGGTGCTAGAAAGTTTGATGAGGAACCTGAGGGATACAACAAATTAGATACCTATAGGGAGATGTTTCATGACCCATATATGCAACTTAGGAACATATTAGGTACTGGTCCAATGAATCCTAAGGATATGTTACTCCACTATATAATAACCTATGTGCTAACTCCAAGGGCTACTAACCATGCCCAAGCCACAGATGATGACCTACAATTGGTGTATGGTCTAAAGAACTCTATTCCCATGAATTGAGTTCTTATATTTGAGGAAATCATGCTTAAGGCTAAGAGACTAGTTAACTATCCTTTTCCTTATCCTGTCTTGGTATCTAGGTTCATTGATCACTTCAACATTGATGTGACAAAATGAGGTTATGGACTATACCAATTCCAGCAACAGCCTCATAAAAGAAAAGCATCTCACAAAGCTGGGAATGCAGAAGACTCCACAAGGCTGGGTGATGGCAGGCCAACCACAAGTACCTCTTCCTCATGCTGATGCTGATCTTCCAGTGGAAGATTCTGAAGATGAAGAAAGGGATCAAACTCAACCCTTATACTCACAGTTTGAATCTCTGATGCTGCAGAAGATGGATGGACTCCTTCAGATGCATCATGATTTTAGGGCTGAGACTAGTGTCTCTTTGGATAAAATAAAGGATAGGCTAGACATTATAGAGGCTACTTTAAAAATTGATGATTCTGCCTCTTTCTAAAATGGCCTATGTTTATTAAGTTTATATGCTCTATTTTATTTGTGAATGTAATGTTTAATTTCTCTTTGTAATAGCTTCCCTATGAATATATAAAACTTCCATTTTATTTATATTTCAATTATCTGTTGTGCTCTTTATGTTTTTGACTTTAACAAGCCAAATAGGGGGAGAAATGATTGAGTTTTGATTGAGTTTTGACATGCTCTGTTACATACTCTGTTCATCCCTATTTTTGCTCAAAATTTTGCCCAAAATCTGACTTGAATGGATTATGGAATCTAGGAGGAGCTAACTGTTTAAAATGAATCAATTATACCTAGAATACTTATAAATGATGTTTAAATGGAATCAGCTGCTTTAACACTTGTTCTTTGTAAAGAAAGTGTAAATTTTCAAGTCCAAAAAAATTCAAAGTCTTCCATGGTCAATTACTTTTAAAAAGCTTCAAGTTCAAAATTGGTCAATCAAGAATTTGGCATGTTTAAAGCCAAAAAGGGGGAGATTGTTGGATACAGGGGGAGCTTCATGAAGTTTGGAAGTCTTTGATACAAGATGAGTTTTGAGCTTTCAACATGCTTGAAGACTTGGGATTTTATGTAAAAGGAAAGTTGTCTGATTGATCCATGCATTCATTCATTCATTGATATAACTAAATGTTTTTCATGAAATTCAAATAATGCTTTTAACATTTAACTAAGATTTTAATTTGATTCAAAGGTTTTTGGAAAAATTCTTTTGTACTGTTGTAATCGATTACCTTAAAGGTATAATCAATTATTTTGTTCTTAGTTCATTCTGAAAAAGCTTTCAAGAATAATGTAATCGATTACCGATCGAAATAATTGATTATTTGACCTTTGTTTTCATATAAACAGCTTTGTTGAACACTTTAATCGATTACCAATAGGTAGTAATCGATTACAAAGCTATACATTGCTATACATGATTTTAAGACTCTCTGGAAGAATCGATTACCAATGGGTAGTAATCGATTACACAGGCTTAGTTGAAAAAGCTGTCTTCCTATCTTAATCGATTAACAAAAATTGTAATCGATTACTTAGTTCATTATGTTTTATAAAGCTTCCTGATTTAATCGATTACCAAATATCGTAATCGATTACATAGTGTATTTTGATATTTTGAAGTTTGTTGTCTTAATCGATTACAAGACGGAATAATCGATTATTGTGCTCGTTGCTTATGTCCAGAAACTTGTAGAACACTTTAGTCGATTACAAGGTTGTTTTAATCGATTACATGAGCGTTTTAATCGATTATTAGGCGTGTTTAATAGATTACTGACAGTTACAAAAGTTTGTTATAAATAGAACCAAAGCTCAGCTTGTTTTGTAACTTGATCAATTCGTATTCTAAGCATACACAAGCTTTCTAAACACGTCAAAAGTGATTTTCTAAGTTCTATGAGTTCTTGCATTAACTAAAACACTCATGGGTTTTTGATTGGTTCTTTAAAGCAAGAAGTTTCTTTCAAAGGTTAAGGAAGAAGAATGTTCTGAGTTTGTTTTTGTCTTTCAACCTGAATTGCTCATTCATATGCATGTCATTCACTGGATCATCAAATTGTTTCTTTCCTTAACTCATTGATTGTAATGTTGTTTACATTTTTGTTGTAATTGGCTATTGTAATTGGATTCTTCTAGCTTGGGACTAGAGAAGGGTTCTCTAGCTTAAAGATTAGAGTAGTGTTCTCTGAATCTTTCTCCTTAGAAGTCTAATAGGATTTTAGATTTTTGTTCTTTATCTAGGGTTGATAAAGGGGAGGTTCTTGTAAAAGCTTGTAAGAATATTTTATGATAGTGGAATTCTAATTCAGTGTGAATTAGAAGAAACTGGATGTAGCTTCATGTTTTGAAGTGAACCAGTATAAATTGCTTGTGTTCTTATTTCTATATCTCTATTCTCATCTTATTCATTGATCTGTAATTCTTGGAATCATATTCATTTTTCAACAAGTTCTATTGAATTCTTGGGCTGAGCTATTTGATTGAGTAAAAGGTTTTTTGGTTTTTGAAAGTGATAAAGATTCTGAAACTCTTATTTGAATTTGATTTTTTAAAATACCAAGGTTCAACCAATTCACCCCCTATTGGTTATTGTGAAGTATTCCTATTATTTTCATCTTGAATTATGGTTTTGTTGGTTTTCTCTGAATTTTTATTTACCATTCATGTGTTGCCTTTCTTAATTTTGGTTGGAATACAATGTTATGTACTTTATACACTCCTTTGATATAAGCAAATTTCGTACCGGAAATCACTCTCGAATGCGCCTTACTTTCATGCTTAAAATATAAACAAAACAGTTTTCACTGCTTGTCACACAAGTGGGGATTTGATATGCATAGCATGCTTGATTCACTAATTGTACCCCATATAATATAATGATAAAATTAATGTCGAAAACATATATTGCTCTTTACTGTCATATTGAAGTTTTTATTTTACACTTTATTATTATCAAAGAATATTAAAATTATTTAATTGAGGGTTTTCATAGGAAAATACTTTTTTAGTCTATTAACATTGAGGTTTTTTGAGAAATTTATACACATAATTTGTGAAGTTTTATTACACTGCAAGGACTACTATTCTAACATTTTCTAAAATTTAGTCACTACAAAAGAGTTTTTAAAGGACTACAAAATTATGTTTAAAATTTAATTTGTTAATATCAAAGCAAAATCCTTATATAGCCACAAAATATCAATTACTTGGAATGAATGTACAGTTAACATAACTATTTCTTATGCAAGTGATACATTCAACGTTTTACTTATAAATAATAAACTTCACTATTCTGTCTTTTACAAACACGCTGATCATGTTCCCAAATATATTAACCCCAATTTAAAACACATAAATGTATTTTCAATCGAATTATATTTTTTCCAACATCAAAGTATAAATAAAGACTTTTATTTTCTGATACTTCATTACAAAATAAATATATTATAAACCTGATAGCATAAAAATAAAGGCATAAAATTAAATGCTTATGCCAAATTGTTTATCAATAAAATAATAAATTTAAATAAATAGTTTAAAACAAATGTTTATTGGCGGAGACCCAACACTGATGATTTAAATTTGTAGGTTTATGAAGCCAGTAATCCAACCTGCTAATAAGTGTACCTTTGCACAGTAACTGTCGACATGACAAACAATGTTTTCATTTTACGTGTGGCACACATCCAAAGCCGATCACGTTTTCCCACAAGACATGGACAAGCAAAAAACGAAGCGACAATTGACATGACCCTTCCAATAATTTTATTAAAAAACCTTTGCTGGTTCAAACCATTCATTTAGTAGAAGCACAATGTACAAACCGTTATTCATAAGTCCAGCCCAATACGAAACGTGACGGCTTCGTTGTTTCCTATTGGCAAACAACAATGAACGGTTATACAAATACAATGTAAAAACCGTTTTTCATAAGACCAGCCCAATATTCGGAAACTAATAGTTCCTAATTGCACACCCTTTTTTATAACTGTATTCCAAAAAATCAATTAATTACTAAAGTTCAATATTTACTGTATTTTTATTTAGGTTTAAGCCTTTATGTCATATTTTATTCTTCGTATTAAAATTAATTGAAAATAAAATTAATCAATATTAATGTACCATAATATTATTTTACTTAATCATAATGATAAAAAAATTGAAATATTAAATTTTTATTTTTTATTTTATAATTATAAGTTAATATTATTAACATTAGTGAAAAATTAAAATTAATATGTTTAATAAAATAATATTAACAAAAAAATTAACGAAATATTACCAAAACATTAAATATAGTCATATAAAATTAAATTTAAAAATATATAAAATATTTCTAAAACAAT
>PYAF01002890.1:293802-348527 GCA_007407185.1 Glycine tomentella
ATAAAATAATTAATTCCGTAATTCAATTTTTTTAAAAAACATATACGAAACCTAAAATTGAAATAATCCTGTGGAAATAATTAACAGAATTTATACGAAATTATAAATTAATTTGCCAGTTATATAAAAAATTCAAATAAATTTCACAACTTTAAAATTGACGAATTCAACAAAATAATTTGTCTCAATTTAAAGTTAAATTTTGGAAAAAAATTATCTGAAATCATTATTTTTTATAAATAAGTACACAAATTCAAAAATATTTTGTCCTTACATACTTTTATAAATGGGTATTTTTTTCAAGATATTGGCATCAAAATAAACTTTCAATAAAAAATTATAACAAATATTACAATTTTTTTAATTTATAACATTGTAATATATAATATATAATTATTACTGGAAAAAATAATCATGATTGATCGTATTGCCAAACAATGACATTAGGTCAAGTATTGTTGTTGTGACATTGCTTTGAACCTGTCACTCTGCAAAACCAACCTATTAATAAATAGAGAATGAAACCATTACACACTATACAATCCCATTGTTCACCTCTAACCTTTGATGATTTAAAGATGCATTGTATCAGTTTGTGTAACTAGAAGATGATTTTAAATTGTAACATATTGTTAATTACCCTTGCATTACACATGTTTCACTCAAACGATTTAAGTTTTCAACAATTTTTAATTTTTTGTCATCGATCAATTCCATTCATAAGGGCAGCCCAATATTTCAAAATAATTTTTTTAATTCCACACCATTTTTAATAACTGTACTCTGAAAATTCAATTAATTAGTAAACTTCAATATTTAGTGTTTGGCATATAAGGTATTATTTAATGCATTTTTTTCTTATTATATTGAAATATAATTGATGGGTGAAAATAGTACAAAATATTGTGAAATTGTGTTTGTCCAATTCAATTTTGTAGAAAAAATTAATCTTCTGACATTTTTTTAATTTCATATTTTTAATAAACATTATTAAAATAATATTTCAAAAAATATAATTTATTTTATATCTAAAAGTATCACAATTAAATTCAATATATTTAAAATACAACAATCAATTGATTAATCATAATTTATAAATTACGTAAGGATACAAAATATTTTATTAAATATTTACTTTTTATAACCACAACTTACATTAACATAATATAATTTTCAAAATAATATATTATCAATTATGTTTACATTACCACAATTACACATTATTCAAATATAATAATATTCAAGTCGATTATAAATATAATTAAAATTCCATCAATTTACTACATAAAATATGAATATTATGTGTTATTCTCATATCATGTCATGTCTTCCTACTTTAAAAAATTTCACCTACTACTTCCCATAAATACAATCAAACTTTGTAATGTCTAATATATCATAGTAAAGTCTTGTAAGAGTACACATCAAATGCCTTGTTAGAAACCATATCATAAACATATAAATATAAGAACACAAAAATAAATAGTATTCAAAATTATCCATAGAATTTAATGTTTGTACACTTAAAACATAACTTGTCTTTAACCAATGTACCAAAGCACATGGTTACTGGTGGGATCAGGGAACTCCATCACAAAATCGACGTGTAGTTTTAATTTTTTTCATTGCAAAATATTTCCATCCAGCACTAGTTTTAGCATGTCTACGATCATGAGAGAAGATAATTTTGAATACTTTTGTTTCATCAAACACAATATATGTGAATCCTGTCTCACATAAAAATTTATACATTGTACTTGGCAGAGGCAATACACATTGTCGATTGTTACAATTTCATATATAGATGCCAATCATTCAAAAAATTACTTCATACAAAGAAATCAGTAAAACTTTACCAAATTGCTATTACTGACTTTCGATTTGGTCAAAAAGATGCGAAATATGACAAAGTTAGGGTTTTATTTGTACAGCAAGTGCCAATGTGGAAATGATGGTGGCAGAGAATGACTTTTGTAAACAGTAATAAAAAACAAAGATCGGTCATGTAGGGTTAATGTCATGTGATGGTCTCCTTCAAGACCATAGTACTCTCTTATTTCAGTCCATCCATCAACAATTAATGGCTTCTCCAACGACTGGTTGAATTTCACATGACGTTTTCCATGGCAATCTATCAAATGTCATGTGTCATCCAAGTATTTTTTAAAAGCTAAAACATAACTTTTTTGCAATTCTGCGTAAGGCTACATTTGAAGTTTTATAACATTAATGCTAATGTGGGAGATGCAAGAAATCAATTAAAAACCTATAATATAGAAAACATAAAAAAATGCTAACCATGTCCTTAATATGCATAACACCAATATTGTATTTAGGTTTTCTCTAAGTCAACTTCATTTGTAAGGCCATTTCCTTATCAAATTCGGTAATTCCAGACATTTGGGCTTAATAAACAGCACCCAAAAAATTATGCAAATCATAGACAAACACTAATACAAGACAAGGAGACAACAATTACAACAGAGAGGAACATTAAATACTAGTTTTTCATATTTCAAAAGACACATTCAACAAAATGAAGTACTCCTAATTTCTAGAATATGGAAAACTAGAATCAGTCCTAATTTAAAATCACGGTAATGAAACATATATATTACCCATGAAAACAATCTTTGAACAACTCAAGCTAGTATTGAAAATAGATTGAGACTTGAGAGACATTAAAGATGACACTAGCTCGACAAAGAAGCATGCAACACAAGGTGTTTCCTAGTATTGTCATAGATTTCAACCACAAATGCAACTGATGCGGCAAGTGGCACAAAGCCACAAACCCAAATAGCATGTATAACTCTTGCATAAAAACTTTATACTTGATCTAACAGGCATTCCATGATAGAAGTAACATTCAGGCAAATGAACAACTTAAAGAATATGCAGTGCTCCAACAGACAAAATATTGTTTAACAGATAATAAACCAAAAGGAATAAAAGGACATTAAGTTGGAGGTCACATAAGAGAATCTAACTGAAATAGGGAAAACAATGATGCCAGGGACGATGCACAAGGTTATATTATGGTGCAATGAATAAAAAATTGAAAAAGGACCTAAAAAGCACCCAATAACAACTAAAACTTAGAAAATAAATAAAATACTATGGCATAACTTAAATTAAGAAAAAAAATACCATAACATAATAAAACAAACCACAAAACTGGTAAAACCAGTCTACAAGGGAAACTGCCATAATGTATAAAAACCAGAGTTTTTAGCAGATCTTGCCCATAATGCTTGTAGGACTTCTTCCACATTCTACCTTCCAGGGAATATTGTATGCTATTATCACAATCAATAAATTTGTGTCATCAACTATCAATCTAATATGTTTTACGACAGATACCATTTACCAAAATCCCGGATAGATCAAAATAAATACACCCTAGTCATTGAACCATCTCTTAAATTATTACAAATATCTTTAGTTTCATTTCATTGACTCACTGAAACGAACCTTAATGATCAACACCTACATTTTACTTCACAGGTGTATATTATTATTATCACAATTCTATTCATTTATTTAGACAACTATATGTATATGCCAAGATCCATATGCTTAAATCCCTTAAATTTCAAAAGTGATATTGAGTATTGACACTTATTATATTTGCTTGAACATTAATCTATCAAGAACCTAAAAACTCATACTAGTCACAACCATAAGGCATGACAACAACAACATTTTATAACAAACACAAAAAATAATTTTGGACAAAGATGACCATCAAAATCAAAACAATCTTACACATACTACTATCATAATGATGGAATAACCTTTTCTAACTAACCTTTGTCTTGTGTGTTACTAACTAACGACGGAGTCGCCGTTGACGGTGGAATGCAAAGCGTCGACAGTGGGTGGATCAAAGTGCCTGCGTCGACGGTGGATGAAAGTGCGACGACAGTGGATGAAGTGCTTTGACAGTTGACGATGGTGCATCGTCGGTGGGTGAAGAGCAACCGAGTTCGATGTTGTCATCTTGTGCCTTTCACGGTCAGACTCTGATTCCTAATGTCAACAGTGCCAATTTCGAAATCATTACATTAGTAACAGGGGTAAATATGGAAAAACAAAAAATGACTTTTGGTTTGCAAATGGAAAATCGAAAAAAATAGAACGCCAGACACTTTCAACAGTTTTTATCCAATTTCCGCACAGTGGATGATCGCATTTCGATATTTCGATCCAACGACCATGGTTCGTTTCGTAAGTTATGTAAAAGGTTTGGGTTGCGTATCGTAGACACCGTCCTGTTGTGGACTTGTCATCTAGTTGTTCCCCTCTCTTTCTGCTATTTTTGTTATCTCCACCTCCTTTTGCTTTTGCATCTTTTTCCCTTGAAAAGTTAAGGCGCACAATCATGATCCCTTTATTTGCCAACATGGGATGACTAATAATCATTTCTTTCCAAATATGGTCATTTTCGTAAACTATTTCCATAGTATTGCTATCATGACATAGGCTTCTACAAAGAGTTAAGAGTCTAATTTTGTTGATTTGCTATCATGACATAAGCTTCTATAATTTGGTTTATTGAAAAAAATTGTGAATTATTATAAATTTTGATTTTTTTTCAGATAAAAAATAAATAGTTATAAATTATTCTATGATGTTTTTTTATTAAAAAAATCATTTGTGCTCATGATAAATATTAAATACATTTTATAATTAAATTTTTATTTTATTTTAATATTTTATTTATAAAGTATTAAAAGATTTGTAAAAATTATAATTAATCTTAAAAAAATACAATTCTAAATATTTTCTTGAAGTAATGGAAGGATCTAAATTCTAAAGTATCACTATTATATACAATTTTGTAATTTATTTTTATAGCATTATATTTTAGTTTAAGATTTTAATTACTTTAAGGCATTATTTTCATTTTGATCTCTAATAAGGTGCACTTCCCTTAATTAACATTATATCATATTAATATCTTATATAAAATTATTGATATTTGTCATATTTTCTATGTTCTTGAATAATAAAATTAACATATTTTTTTATAGATAGTCTCTTTATTAAAATCTCATTCTGTATTTTTAATGTAAAAACTAAAAATTTTATAATCATACATTGTATAATATATTACCAAAAGCCTTAGGATATAGAATCATGTCATATTATTAAAGGTTGAACAAATAAATACTTTATTAAAATCTCATCCGAAAATTTCAGTATCTCATGCTCAACAATTCTTCCACCAATGGTGATTTGCTCGCAGGCCACACAACATTCAACCAACTACTCGTGCTATTATCTAAAAGTGGGAAAAGCCTTCTTCTGATTTCCTCAAGCTTAACATCGATGCAGCTTTGTTCACAGACCAGCATAGCTTTGGTCTCGGGTTGTGTATTAGGGATCATTCTGGTGGATTTGTAAGAGCAAAATCTTTTCTCCTTCAAGGTAACCCGGATCCTAGGGAAGCTGAAGTACTTGGTCTACTTTATGCTTTACAATGGGTATATGATTTTAGAGTTGATAAAATCATCTTTGAACTGGACTCCAAAATTGTGGTGAATGAGTTCAACAAGCATCTTTTAGGCAACTCGAATTTCATGCTATTATCTCAAGATGTAAACCTGTTTTTTCAAACTATTCAAACTATTGGATGAGTTTTGTTTGAAGACAATCCAATTAAATTGTTCATTCTCTTGCAAGACCGTCTAAGTTTTATGCTTGTGTCCAAATTCATGATTGTATCCCTCATTCTGTTTCTACTCTTATCTATGATGAAATGAAATAAGTTTTCTTCTGCTAAAAAAAAAATACTTGAATTCATAGTCATTGACTACTTATTTGATTTGAAAGAGTAACGGTTGTCAATCATGAACGATATTCGGTGATCTTATGGTTCATCTCCAGCTAAATTTCTTTTCTTTATTTCTAATTGAGATCTTAACCTTTCTTTTCTTTCGGACTCAAGAAAAACAAATTATGATTTAATATATTGAAAATCATAATAATATGTATGACATTAATTAACTTAATTAGTGATGAACAAATGTGAGGGCGAGCACTGACACAATGGTAAAGTTATGTATTGGTGACTTATTGATCATGAATTTGAATATGAAAATAACCTATTTGCATATGTAAGGTACGTAATATTTAGTAATGAACAAATGTGATCACTAGCTACCGAATCTACTATCCAAGAATCTGAACAAGAAAGGATTAGGACATTACCTGACTTTGATTCCTCAATTGGTGTAATTGAGTGAACAAGCTGACTTGATTGGATGAGTGAGAAGTATTTTCTACTTGTTGACTTTTAGATTGGATATCTGGATCAAAGCCATATTGTTCTCTTGTGAAATTTGGTGTCATTGTTTGTTGTCACTATTAATTGGTGCATAATTTTTTTTTTTTATAACATTGGTGCATCATTTTTTTTTATAACATTGGTGCATCAATTTTGTGATTTGTATCATCAATCATAGTATTATTAGCTGCACTCTTTCATTTTTCTGATAGTGTGGTGAAAAACCATGCTTTCTGTAACAAAGTCACCATATAGTATGCCCCATTCTTCCACAGTAACTACAAATTTTGTTGGAGTTTCTTCCTCCCGATCCATGCATATAACCTCTTCCTCTGCCTTGCGACTTTCTGCCCCATCATAATCCTAATTCTTAAAAGTTAAAACTTGTTTTAACTGTGCAACCATGGCTTAAAAAATCATATTGGAATTACCAAACTTTCAAGGCTTCTAGCACTTTTAGTACAACAGTACCATTCGAATATAAAGTGGGCCATGAATTGGAAACATGTCTCAATGGCTCAATGTCTTCAGTCACATTTGCAAAATTCTTTGTAGTTTTTGAGTTGCACATAAATGAAGATGCCGAAGAATAAAGAAGGAAGAAGAAGAAGGACTGAATGCAAAAAATTAGATGAATTAATTGTTTTTTAATTTTTATTCTAGTTTATATTCATGTGGAAGTCACGGACTTCAACTATCATTTTAGCCTCTGCCACATAGAAGCCACTGGGATACTTCACGAGCTTTTTCAAGCATTTTGAACATGGTATATTAACTGAGTAATTGAATTTGAAGGACTACTTTAACTAATGTTTTACAATTTTACGGACTGTTTTAACATTTTTATTGTTTCATAGGTTAAAATGATACTGCATTAAGCAACAATTTTAAAGATTAAAATGATGATTCACTCAGCAAATTATTATTTAAAATCAATTATTAGAATAACTAGTCAAAACAAACTAGAAGTTACAATTGCAGTTACCAGAGATTAACTCACGTTGAATATGAAAAAATCAGCATTTAGTTAAAAGAAATAATTTGATTTAAATAAGATTAAATTGAAATAATTTCACGTTAGATGATTCATAATATATAAGTTATTGATTTCAATTAATATCATCATTTTTAATTTAAGTCTTTATCAAAAAATTATTTAGTTTTAATTCTGATATTTAACAAAAATGGTGTAGCTATGTTATTTTGTGAAAGATTAAAATCATATGACTTTTATAATTCTTAAAGACAAAAGTAGAGTAAAATTTCTATAAAACAAAACCAAAAAAATTGTGATATGTTAAAGACTAACAACTTATTTGAATTTTAAAAAAAAAACTCTTTTCAACTCTTTTATAATGCATCAATTTATACCACAGACGAAAACCTTTGATCCATTTACCTCTGTTCTTCTGTCATTTTCATTTTCTGAATATACCACTACGGGGACATGGGCAGAGGACAGACCCCACCTTTCTTTTTGCAACTCTTCAAAATAGCAAAAAGTGAATTGACAAAGCACATTTATACACTTCGTAGGCTGTAGTTACATCACACTTTAAAAAAAGTTTAGATGAATCATGTGTTTGATGAGATGTAAAGAAAATAAGATTTATAGTCCTAAATGATGAATACATATGATATGATGGAAAAGAATATCAAAACTAAATCTTAAAATTTCTTTCTTAATATTGAGATTAAAGAATTTATTTTTAATATAAGTCATCCAATTTTTAGTTACACATTAATTGATTATTAAATTACATAATAATATAAAAAATCTTATTTATAATTATATGCATTTCAACAATTCATAATTGACATAATAATAATAATAATGTAAGATTCAATTGAATTTACATGTGAAAAATAATTTAATTAATGGAAGAATTTGTGTTTAATTTTCTCCATGTATAAGATTATCTTAAACCATTATTAATCAGGTATATGATTGAGATTGATTTTATGATTTAATAGGTTAAATGATACCTATAAATTCTAACTTAAGACAAAAAAAAATTATATGTATTTCAATTAAGAGAATGCTAGCAAGACACTTTCAAACACATTTTATTTTTAAAACAGGTTATAAATGACAATGTAAGTCAAATTTATATTATTATTTAATTACAAATTAAGTGCGATAAGTTTGTTAATTTTTATAATAATTATCTTAAAAATTATTTTATTGATAATTTCTAATTAATTGACAATTTTTAAAAAATTACATTAACATATGAAGCTATTAAACTTTTTATTCTTACTAACTGAAATTTTTTAAAAGATTATAAAATTACGGAGTCCCACATTTTAATTAACAAGTTACACTCATAATTTTAAACTTTATTCAATAAATTTTAGAATTTAATTAATATATATTGATAATGTAATTTTTTTTACAATGTAAATCAATAACAAAATATCGCATATCTTAAAACAGTTTTTATCTTACCATAACTATTTTAAAAATTTCACATACCATGAATTTTGTGAATTTGTGATTGATTGGTAATATATAAATTCTATATTTTAACAAATAATAATGAGCGTATTAAAAATAGAAGAAAAAAAATACTATTTTTTGCTATAACACTAGCTTAAAAGTAATCATTCCGATAATAATTATAATTAGACAAAAATATAAAATTAAACTCTTGATAAAAACTTAATGTCTTAATGTTTGATATGATAAGACTCCTCTTTAATTAAATTAAATTAAAAAAAAAATGGAAGCAACAAAATAGTACTTGGGTTAAATAAGCAAGCAGAGCAGAGACAAAGCCACCCACATATCTTGACTCGACAGCAGCTCCCCCACACATCAAACGACAAAAAGGCACTGTTCCCCTTTTCGTGAGTTCTCTAACTCCAGACAACACACTGCTTCTGCCAGGACCGGTCCTGAAAATTCTTTGGCCCGGGGCGAAGTGAAAAAAATGGGCCCCTATCACACATTTTTTTGAAATACAAATAATATTAAAACTAAGGGATGAAAAAAACGGACCCTTAACACACAAATTTTTTGAAATACAAATAATATTAAAACTAAGAGATGGAAAAAATGGGTCCTTAACACACAAATTTTTTGAAATACAAATAATATTAAAACTAGAGATGAAAAAAATGAGCCTCTAACACACAAAAAATGGATCCCTAACATACAAATTTTTTGAAATACAAATAATATTAAAACTAACGGATAGAAAAAATGGGCCCCTGACACATAAATTTTTTGAAATACAAATAATATTAAAACTAAGGGATGAAAAAATGGGCCTCTAATACACAAATTTTTTGAAATACAAATAATATTAAAATTAAGAGATGGAAAAAATGGGCCCCTAACACACAAAATAGGCCCCTAACATACAAAATGGACCCCTAACATAGATTTTTGTTTTTATTTTATTTTTTTAATAAATTTTTTTACTTAAATTACCAGCCCAAAAATTTTTGGGCCCTGGGCGGAGGCCCTGCTGGCCCTGCCCCAGGGCCGGGCCTGGCTTCTGCTTTTCCTTTCCCCTAACCATCGCTTCGCTGCACCACACCATTAAAACCACTCCCAAACGAAACCCGAAACCCTCGTCGCAATGGCGGAGGAGGAAAAACATCAGCTCCAAGAAGACACCCACAAGCTCTTCCGCTCCTACATAGGCGTGAGCTTCTCAATGTTCCTCGCCATGCTGGCGAACAACTCCGTCCCAGCGTTGCAGGGCAAGGTGCGCTCCCTCTCCCTGCGCGCGGCGGAGGCGGCGGAGGAGCTCCGGCAGATGAAGTCCCGGCGGCAGGAGGACTCGAAGGCGAACGCGCGCGTGGTTGAGATCTTCGCCTCGCACCGGAACGCGTGGCAGGCGGAGGAGAAGCGCCTCCTGCAGCAGATCGACGCCGCGGCGGAGGAGATCGCGCGCCTGCGGGGGCGCGTGGCGGAGCTCGAGGACGCCGCCGCCCACGCGGAGATGGACGTCGCCGAGAGGGACGAGATGATCGGGTTCATGTCGCGGAGGATCGAGGAGGAGGGATTGGGTGGGAGGGAGAGGGAGCGCTACGGTAAGAAGAGTCAAGAATGGTTCCGAAAAGTAGAAGAAGAGATGGTGGGGTCCACCGCTAGGAGTTTGGAAGAAGAAGAAGAAGTTGAGGTAATATATGAAGAACAGCATAGTCAGCATTTCGGGAACAATAATGGCTTTGATTCTGAGTTTCTGGCATCCGCTTCTAAGTTCTGGGCTGAAAAAACCTCGCTTTGGCAGGTTTGTGCAAATGTGCTTCACTTTCATTACTACTACCTTTTTTGAGCTGAAATTTTACATTAAGTGTGTATATTCGCTTGTTTTGATTAAATAATTGCCTTTTCTTTTCTTACTTTTGGGTAATGCTTGTTAATCAGCACATGCATAAGACAAATTGGAAATTTAGTTTACAAACTGGAAAGTGGTAACTGGGAAACAGGTGAAGATGACACTTGCAATTTTTTTTAATTTTAATCAAATTTGTTTTTTAGTCTTGTGAAATGAGGATAATGATTGCTTTTAATTACTCGAAAATAAATCGTTACATTTGACACTAAATGAGGAACATGTGGGGACTAAAAAGTAAAAAGGGGCTTAAAAAGTTTTTTTTTCTAAAGTGGTTGATGATTGATACTTTATCTGGTGTGAATAAAAAATGTTTTACGGCCAAAAGTTTGGTTCTTTTTCAAGGGATGACCTGGTTTAGGATTCTGGGTCAAGATGTTTCTGCTGGGTTCTAACCATGTGCACTGTTCTTTTACCGCACCACTTTAGGAGGCTCCTGTACGGCAGAACTTTTGCGTTGTTAGACATGACTTTTGTATGAGGAAAAAGGAACGAGGTTTGTAATATCAACCAGGGGGTCCGAGAGGCCTTCTTTTTTTCCTTTGGAGGTTTAGATGGAGTTGGTTAGGTTCATAATGTGGTTCCTCATGGTGGAGCCATGGACCATCCAATTGTTATTTGTCTGTTTCTTTCCTTTGCTTGTAGCAATCTGTTCCCTATTGCATGTTATGTTGTTCTGCATGTCTGGTCCACTTTACTTTCTGCAGGCAATAGTCACCATTCTTGTCCAGTGCTGAAATCTAGGGGCCTCATTCTCTAGGTTGTTTATTGTCTGTGCTGGGGACATGATTGCTAATTGCTCAAGCCACTGATATTTTTGTTGGTTGATGCATGTTTGGATTGTTATTGTTTGCCTACCCCAAACTATAGTTTGGACTGAGAGTGTAAATTGAGTTTCATCCACAAATAACTTGTTTAGCAAAATTATGATCGAGTTGTTTTAGGTTTTAGACATTGTTAGAATTGGTTTTGAAAGAATTGATGTTAACAAAATGACTTGTGTTAGGAAATGATATTTTGAAAGTGAGTTTAAAATAATTGATTTTGTTTAGATGATAAAGTAAAATCACTTATGAAGATTTGTGTTTTGTGGGCCCAGAATTAATTCTTATCAATAGAAAAAATCCAAGAATTTTCTCTTCACTTAAAACAAATTCTATTCACCTTAGAATTTATTTTGAAAACGTAAGAAAAAACACCCTAACAATCTAATTTACTGTATAACTTAATTTTTTGTCCCCCAAAACGTGAAGTCTCATGTTTCCAAACGTGCTAATAATTGGTGCTCTAGGTGTTTTCTGCAGTCAATCTGATTTTCCCCCCCTCGTAGTATCTTGTGCATAACATGAGTATTGAGTAGTTATATTTTTAGTCACTCCTTGTTCTCTTGATTAAATTGTCCCTTGAACACTATTGTTTGGTTGTTTGTTTCTAAAAGATGGTTTTGTTGAGTATTATCGGCCAATAAATAAATTACATGGGATGGCTTAAGCAAACTTGGTATTTTTTAGAATCCATTGATCACCCTTCAACTATTTGACATTTCAGGTAAGTGATCATCTTCAATCTGAATTCTTACTTTTGGAAGGTATTAAAGAACCACTCTACCTAAAATTTTAAAAGACACTAGGGAAGGAGACTTTTTTTTTTTTTTTTTCTTCAAAAAGTAACGATAAGACCTAGGGTCATTTGACTTCACATAACAGTATTTATTCCACTTGAAATAGAAACCATTATGTTGTTTGCATTTCTTAATGTAATTTACTTGGCAACTTATAATAAGCAACTACTTGTCCACAATTTTTTTTTTGTCAATTTCTGACCTATGGATGTGTATACTCTTGCAGGATGTACAGTATGAATCCCTTGAATCAATGTATAATACAAAGCATTTTGTTGCAAGGTGAATAATTGATAGTCTAAATGTAGATAACTTCTATAGCATTTGGAATTAATCCCCAACTAAAAGGGTCATTTTTTTCCCCAGAAGGGAGTCTCCCTGGAAAGTTGATGGTGATTCTACTGGAGTTTCCTCTAAACTTAAATTACTTGAACAGGACATACTAAATCTGAAGAAGATTGGTAAGAATGATCCATCCAAGGTGACATCCTTGATTAAGAAGCAGGCAAAGAGATATCAAGCAATTTCAGAAAAAATTGATGATTTATGCAGAAGAATAGTAAGTAACTCATGTTTTATTGCTTTTTTTTGTTGTAGGTTTTGCTATGTTGCAAATTGTAATTAATCTATAAATTGGAATCATAATGATCATTTTTCACTTTTGCTTAAAATACTTAAACATCATCTAATTATTTTAAAGACACCCATGGACCCACCTGTATATTTTGAAATTTGTGTTTTTTGATGTTAGCTGATATGTAAATTGCATGATGTCAACTGCTGCCTTGCAGTAAATTTCATTGGTACTTTCTGTCTGTTGGTCTCTCCTATAAAACACTATTGAGAACAACGAATCATCGTGATGCTCTGATAATAAATTCTCTGATAGGTCAACCTGCTAATATAATTTTTCATTGGTCCCAAGCTGATGGTTGTGTGCATGAATACCATATTTATTCCGTGTTATATACTTGGATAAACCAAAGGTGATTATCTGTGGGGTGGAACAAGCTCAGTGCCAACTGATTATATATATTTTTAATTTTGCGTGCCTATCAACTGTTTCGTCCCAGAAGATGAAAATGATAGCTTGCATTATTTATTGTACTGTGCACGTAATTATGGAATTACAATTTTGTACTTCATGCAAGCATGATGCACAACATTATGGATCAGGATTGTAAGAGACACCAAAAATCTGATATTAGTATATTGTTTCAATTTTGTATTTCATGCAAGCATGATTCACAACAATAATCTGTTTTTAAGAAAGTTAACTTTGAAGTTTACATTAGTTAGAGGCACCAACTACTATGCGTATATTTTCTTCCAAAGTAACATGCACACAGCAAGTCTGATTCTGCTGACATAATAGTTTATTGCTTCATTTAGTTAAAGTTGGACCATTTTCCCTGTTACATAAGACTGGTTTCATTTTTGGGCCTGATATCTTTCTTTTTGAGCAGGCTAATGATCCTTGCGAACCCTCCCTCAGTACAGAATTTCGAACGCAAACTCAAACGGAGTTTTTACTGGAAGCATTTCGGCTTCAACAGGGAGCATCTGAAACTGGACAAAAGCTAATAGCACTGCAAACTGAAATTGGGAAGAGCCATTATAGGGACGAGTTAAGCGAGACCACACTGACTACAAGACGGTCTTTGGACTCTATTAGGAACAACTTCAAAGTAATCCAGCGAAATCTGGAGATATGGTTGGCCAGAATTATTGGCGACCTTGAGGGGATTCTTGCGAGGGAAGGTGCATCTCGTGTAAGAGAATATTACATTTCTAGATATCCTTTTGTTCAATAGAATCTGAGACTGGTAGCTAGCTGTAGGAAAAGCCTCAACTCTCAAGCTAACAAGTTATCTCTTGTGGGTATGTATATTGTTTCCATTCATAAAAGTGGTAGTTGGATATCCCTGTGAAATGAAATCATACCACTGCTGCTTCTGTTGGCATATTCTTGAATATGTTTTTCTTCCCTTCCCCCACGTGGACATCCATCTTAAATGCATTTGTCCATTTGCTGATGGAACCACTCATTTGTGACAGCCAAAAAAACAAGAATAACGGTTAAGATGCATTATATCACTAATCACAAAAGTAACACATTCCCATATCCATTTCCCTTCTCAGTTTGTCTTATGTCTCGTGGAGGACTGTTGCCGCTTCTTCCATTTTTCTGTTTTTCTTCTTATTATGTCTTATAATATTGTCTTAACGGCAAGGATTAGAAATTATAATACAGTTCCTCGTCAAGAGATCAATGAGATGTATTGAATTAATTAATATCTGGAACATCGTCCAATTGTTTTTTATTTTGGCAAATTCAACCATGCCTACACATCATTTCAAAGGGTACGGGTGCTTTTGTTGAGTAGTCCAATGAATGAAAAATACACGTACATGAAATATTACACTATGGATAACATGGAACTCATAATGACTTATTATTTTATATATCTTGTTTTTTAATTGCTAAATGACCCGCAAGGTTATTTTTGTCGACTATCTCATTTATACTTGCATTTTGTTCATGTTTAATATCGAACTTTAAAAGAAGTGAAATAATTCTTAATGGAATATTTTGCGATTATAAAATTTAAAATACGATTAAAATTAAATTCTAACCCATTTATGATATACATATGATTTATGATTGTTTTTTCGGGCTCATGATGAAAAGGTAGTGAAATCATTTTAAAATTTTAGCTACTAACGCAATCATCTTTTTTTTTTATATATATATAATTTATTTAAATGATGGCAATCAAGGATTTCTATTTAAGTTTAACAAATCACAAGCGATTCTGCTTGATCATACTGCATTTAGTTTCATAGAAACCTTGATGGTTGGGTCAATACATGACGAAGGTTAGTGTGGGAAAGCGTGTTTCATTGTGGGAAAGTAGTGGTTCTAATAACGGTAGGCTACAATGCGGAACTTAAACTCATTAGGCATCATGCAAAAGAATTTTATATCCATTGGTATTAAATTCAACAATTAATATAAGTATGGACTACATTGAAATGACCTACATCAGATAAAATTAAATAAAATATATTTTCTTTATTTTTTTTCTTTCTCTCTCGAACTTTCCCCTCATAGTTTGCAATCACCCCTTCCTCTTTGACCCCACCCTATCGTCACCACCACAAAACCCTTTGCCGCAGCCTGGAAGACCATCGTCAACTTCACTATAGAGGAACCACTCGCTCCCAACATCCCCGGTATCGAAACTGAACCACTTGCGTCGGGTTCGTTTTCAAATCCAATGGTGATTCTTGTTGTTTTCTTTACCTTGGATCTGGCTATTTCTTTTAGACACACATTTCTTAGTAGCCACAAACATAACCTTAGATCTAGAAAAATAAAACTCAGATCTTAAACGCAACTTCAACATTTGCGCGTTCGTGAAGGATTTCACCATCACCAACCTCAAATTTGAAAAAGAAAAAAGCAAGCTCAAATTTGGAACACATAGTCATGCTCATATCTGAAACAAAAATAAGAAACTCAGATTTGGAAAGCGACCTCGATATTTAGCGCGTTCATAGAGGAATTATTTGTCGTCGAGCTTAATGCGCGAAGGGAACCACGACAACTGCCACGCCTGAGACGACGAATGGATGTAGACTTTGACGGTGAGTCTTGGCAAAGAAGATGATGAGACACCATCGTTGACATTCACAATCTTCCTTGCGCCAATAGAAAGAAAAAAAAAGATTTTTTTTAATTTGATCAAATGCGTGCACTCCCACTGGAGTCCTCATATTATTTTTTTTTTTTTTGTTTCGCATCGCATGTAACGAATTTGGGTTACGCACCCTAGACCTCATCATGATGTAATAGCTATGGTGAGAAAGAAGGGACAATGGAGGGTTGGGAGATTGAGCAGTGAGAGAGAAAGGGGACAATCAGGGATAAATTGGAAAAGAGAAAAGAAAAAGAAGTAAAAATCCATCAATTTAAAATTAAATAAATTTAAGGATATCCAAACTTATTTTCCACATTGGGAGACTTATTATTGACACTTTCCCACACTAGCCTTGTCAGCTAATACACACCAAAGTTCAGCTTTTCTATAATTTATTTTCTTGTGTGCCACATGGCACATGTTGACAGTTAATAAGACCAAGGAGAATCTGACGTCTATGGTCCACCCATACCAAAGGAATATTGTTACACTGTCTTCTTATACATGGAAGGGAATCATTGAATTTTATTTGTGCCAAGAAGCCTGTTTTATTCAAATTACATATGATTTTTATGCATCTACATGATAATGACTTTGGATGGCTTAGCTTTGCTTATTTGTGAAGTTATGTGTCATTCATGTAGTTATTATCTATTTAATTTACGTGGATACGAACATTATGTATAGGAAAAATGTTTAATGATTACACTCTATATATGTTATCCTACATATAGAGAGAAAAATATTGATATTGTTAGAGTTTAAGTGCACAATCTTAAAAATAAAATTAGCATAAGCATAATAGAAGAAAGAAGAAACGCACGAATTTACTTGGTTCAGTAACTAGGAGAAACTCTTTATTACCTACATCCAAGGACAAAGAACCTACAATTCCTTACTTGCATTAAGAACCAAGAATCTCTACAACAGTGTTCAACAAAGTTACAAGGTCAATCCCTCAATAATGATAATAGTACTCAATATTACAAATAACACACAACGAAGGTTACAGGGAACCAGAAACAACTCCCTTACACAAGTGTTTGGGCCAGATAACACTTAACCGCCATCAAGTACCTCTCCTCAGTTTCTTGCAAGAAAACACCTTTGGAACTTCAAGCAAACCAGACACGAGAGAGAACTCCACCTGCAATACAAGATGAACAAGAACGAACAGAGACCTACACTACCATCATCTACACCGTTCACCAAACAAGCTTAAGGTATTAAGCGAAAGCATTAAACCCTAGCAGAGCTAGGTTACATTGGGAACGCGTGAGGAATATGAAGAGAGAAAGACGAAAGCTTAGAGAAAGAGAGATAGAGAGAGAGAGAGAAAGAGAGAAGAAATAGGAAATGAAAAGGCCAAAAAAAATGAAAAGGCACACTCCCTTGAATGCACAAATAAGCCTTCCAAAAAAAGCCACAGTTAATAAAATGCACCGAATGGGTACATGGGCCTTTCAGTTTCTTTCTTTGGGCTCCACAGACTTAACAAACTCCACCTTGGAGCACAAGGAAACATAGTGCAAGCAGAAGAAACCAGGGACTACAAGTCCAATGCCAGAACAGAGGACACAAAGACACAGAAAGAACACATAACAAACATATACATGAATAAGGAAACAATACAGAACCTACAAAACAAGAAATTACATTAGTATTTCTAAGAAACTTTAAAGAAACAAAATTTAAAAATAACATAGGTAAGAGAAAGGAACCACTATTGTTGAACTTTTAACAATTCTAGGGCATCCTTGAATTTGTTAAAAGGTACAACCTTAGTCAAAATATCTGCTGGATTGCACACAGTGGATATTTTCTCCACCTTCACTTTATCACCTGCAATAATGTCTCTTATAAAGTGTAGTTTGACATCGATATGTTTGGTTCTTTCATGATATGCACCATTCTTTGATAGATGAATGACACTTTGAGAATTGCACATAATTTTTGGGATTCCTTCCCCTAATCCGAGTTCAGAAAACATTCCTTTTAACCATAATGCCTCTTTCACTGTCTCAGTTAAGGCTATATACTTTGCTTCAGTAGTAGACAGAGCTACTACATGTTGAAGATTAGATTTCCAGTTAACAACATTTCCACCAACAATGAAAATAAAACCTGTTAAGGATCTCCTCCTGTCTAAATCGGCAGCATAATCAGTCACATTAGCCTTTTACAGTAAAAACATTAGATTCTTTTCTAGTAAAATTCAGACAGAAGTCAAAAGTGCCATTAAGATATCTCAGTATCCATTTTACAACATTCCAGTGTTCTTTAGAGGGCTTACTCATGAATATGCTCACAACACTGACACCATAAGCAATATCAGGCCTAGTACTAATCATGGCATACATTAGACCACCAACAACATTACAATATGGTACAATTTTCATATTGACAACTTCATCTTCATTTAAATCACCACATACAAATTTTAGTTGAAAATGAGTAGCTAACAGATTTACAGAGATGCATAGAAAAGAGTTTAACAACTTTCTTAACATACACAGATTGAGATAAATATAAGGTTCTTTCTTTTCTGTTTCTCACTATATTCATGCCTAAGATCCTCTTGGCAGGGCCAAGAATTTTCATGTCAAATTCCTTCAGTAACATCTCTTTTAATTTGTTAATGCATTTAATATCATGAGAAGCTATTAACATATCATCCACATAGATTAACAGATAAATATATTTATATTTATTTTCATTGTCTTTCTTATAATAGACACAATGATCATACTTACATCTTATAAATCCAAGGATAGAACAAAGTCATCAAACCTTTTGTACCATTGTCGAGGTGCCTATTTTAATCCATGCATGGACTTATTTAGCAAACAGACTTTGTCCTCAGAGCATTTCTGTATGAAGCCTTCTGGTTGCTCCATATAGATCTGTTCATCTAGACTTCCATGCAAAAAAACAGTTGTAACATCAAGTTGTTCTAATTCTAAATCAAGAATAGCAACAACAGAAAAAATAAGCCTAATTGAGGTATGTTTTACTACATGAAAGAATATTTCATTATAATCTGCTCCTTCTACCTGTGAGTAGCCTTTAATCTGGCCTTTTACCTGGCCTTCTCCATGCCCTTAGCCTCCTTTCTTGAGATTTCATGTTCATTGCCTTTGTAGGTTTCTGGTTCTTCTTGTTCAACAATCTCAACAATGTCAGCATGAGCAAATCTGCTAGGAGGTATAATGTTCCTTCTAGCTCTATCTCTAGTCAGAAGATAATCATTGAGGTTGGAGTCCTCTTGATTTTCTCCACTAGTTGTTTGTTGATCATTTGCAAGTTGATCAAGTGTGTCTCCTTGATCTTCAGTTTCATCATGATTCTACCAGTGGTCTTCTCCACCTCCAATTGGACATTTCCAGGTTCTTGAACTTGTCTAACACCTTGCACAATATCTTTATAAAAAGTTAGTTCCCAGAGTTTATACCCATTTGTCCCTACAGGATATCCTACAAAGACAGATTTAAGAGCCCTAGGGGCTAACTTATCCTGTTCTGTGTGAACATAAGCTAAACAACCAAAAAGTTTAAGATAACTCAGGTTAGGAGACTTACCATACCACATTTCCATGGGAGTTTTGAAGTTAATGGCAAAAGAAGGGGACCTATTTATCACATGACAGACAGTAGCAACAGCTGCTGCCCAAAAATATTTTCTAATACCAGAATCAGATAGCATGCATATAACTTTATTTAAAATAGTTCTATTCATTCTTTCAGCAATGCCATTTTGCTAAGGTGTCTCAGCATAGGTTTTATGTCTTAGAATACCAAATTGTTTGCAGAAATCATTAAATTGACTATTACAAAACTCTAGACCATTATCAGTTCTTAATGCTTTAACCTTCTTTCCTATCTCAGTTTCCACTTGAACTATCCAATCCTTAAAACAATCAAAAGCTTGATCTTTTTGTTTTAAAAAATAAGTCCACACACGTCTGGAATGAGAGCCTATCACAGAAAGAAAATAATGACAATCATAAAGGGAACTAGGAATGTTGGGTGATCCCCACAAATCAGATGTATATAGTCCAAGGTATTTTTAGATTCATTCTTTCCAGTTTGAAAACTTAGTGTGTGAGATTTTCCAAAGATACGAGTTTCAAAGAAATCAATAGGAGTAAACGTTTTAAATGTTAAAATACCTTGTTTATATAACTCTTGTAATCCTTGATTACTAATGTGACCAAGTCTTTTATGCCAAAGAGAAGACTCATTAGACTTTCTACTAACACTACAAGACTTAGGTCCTATTGCTTCCCCATCTAGAAAATACAAACCATTATCTAATATCCCTTTCATAAGAACTGTAGATCCTTTAACAACTACTAGGGTTCCTTGAACACTCCTAAAGTTGTATCCATTTTTTTTCTAACATTCCTAGAGATATTAGGTTTCTCCTAAGGTTAGGGACCCATCTCACATCCTTGAGAACTTTAATAGTCTCATCTCTCATCCTAAACCGAACAGCTCCAATACCTGTAACTTGACAAGTTTGATTTTTCTCCATCATCACTTTTCCACCTTTAATCCATCTAAAATAGACTAACCAATCCTTTACTAGTGTCATATGATATGTACTACTTAAATCCATCACCCACTCCGTCTCACAGGAAACATTAAACACAACTAGGGACCACTAGTCAGATTAGCATAATCTATCTTATTCCTATTATTTTGACCTTTTCCTTTTTCTGAACAATTCTTCCTAATGTGTCCTTCCTTATGACACAACCAACAAGTCACATTTCCCTTAAAAGATGACTTATTCTTATTCTCTGTATAGTTCTTTCTTTTTCCTTGAAACTGACTCTTTTTATTAAATTTCCTTTTAATAATCAGTCCCTCTGCAATGACCTTCTTATTTATTACCATTTCTAGTTCTTTAGACTTTAAGGCTCCTATTGCATCTTCTAGTGACATAGACTCTCTTCCATATTTGATCGCAGATTTCACATCCTTATAGGAATCAGGCAAAGCATTTAGAAGTATAATAACTTAGTTTTCATCAGTAATTTTTTCATCAATATTAGCAAGATTGATAGTTATTCTCTTAAACTCATTTAATTTATCATCAAAAGATTTTCTGGATTCCATTCTGAAACCAAACAGTTTATCTTTTAGATATATTTTATTTGAGAGAGATTTAGTCATGTACATAGATTCCAATTTTAACCAGATACCAACAGTAGTAGTTTCATTATTAACTAGTCTAAGAACATTATCACTCAGATGCAGAATTAAAAGACTAAAGGCAGTTTCAAGAATATCATTTTTATCAGATTCAGACAAAGTTGAGGGTAGATCTTTCTCACCACCAAGTGCCTTAGAGCACTTTTGATGTACCAGAATAACCCTCATCTTTTTGCGCCACATGTGGAAGTCTCCCTTCTCGTCAAACCTCTCCACCTCCGCTCTGGCTGATCCCATTCTTGAGTGACCAAGGGTCTGAGATAGAACCTAAGCACCAAGAACCTGAAAACACGTAAAGAAGAGACAGGAAGCAAGAACCAACCAAAGCTCTTGATACCACTTGTTAGAGTTTAAGCGCACAATCTTAAAAATGAAATTAGCAGAAGCATAATAGAAGAAAGAAGAAACACACAAATTTACTTGGTTTAGTAACTAGGAGAAACTCCTTGTTACCTACATCCAAGGACAAAGAATCTACAATCCCTTACTTGCATTAAAAACTCATACCAAGAATCTCTACAACAATGTTCAACAAAGTTACAAGGCCAATCCATCAACAATGATAATAGGACTCAATAGTACAAATAACACACAATGAAGGTTACAGGGAACTAGAAATGTTTGGGCCAGACAACACTTAACCTCCATCAAGTACCTCTCCTCAATTTCTTGCAAGAAAACACCTTTGGAACTTCAAGTAAACCAGACACGAGAGAGAACTCCACCTGCAATACAAGATGAACAAGAACGAACATAGACCTACATTACCATCATCTACACCATTCACCAAACAAGCTTAAGGTATTAAGCGGAAGCATTAAACCCTAGCAGAGCTAGGTTACATTGGGAACGTGTGAGGAAGATGAAGAGAGAAAGACGAAAGCTGAGAGAGAGAGAGATAGAGAGAAAGAAATAGGAAATGAACAGACCAAAAAAAAATGAAAAGGCACACTCCCTTCAGTGCACAAATAAGCCTTTATATATATATATATATATATATATATATATATATATATCCAAAAAAAGCCACAGTTAATAAAACGCACCATATGGATACATGGGCCTTTCGATTTCTTTCTTTGGGCTCCACAGACTTAACAGATATAATGATATAATTTTTTTTATTTGTGACAATATAATTTATGATATGATAGTTATAGATAGAAAAAAAATAAAAGATGTTGACGAGGATAAAATGAAAAGTGATTAATGGATATGACTTCTATTGGTATCTATTTTAAAGATAGTTTATAATTGTATTTAAGTTTTGTCCGATGAAACTTAAATTTTTCAGATCTCATTAATTGAAGTCAATATATACTATAAGAAGTTTCACTAGTAAAAAATTTGTTCAATTTAAAACCAACGAAGAAAAAAAACTTTTATTGCAGGTAGGGATGAAAATAGGCTAGGCTTCCTATCAAGGGCCTTTGGCCTGACCTATTTAAGGTCTGACCTGACTTGACTTGTTTATTATAAAGCCTGGTCTCAGGCTTTTTGAAAAACCTATTTAAATAAAAAGGCTAGGCTCAAGCTTCCAAAAAAGCCTGTTAGGCCTGTCAAAGTGGCCTGTTTAATATATATATATATATATATATATATATATATTAAAACTTAAAAGACATAAATCAATCTTTTAAAAAATAAATAAAATAAAATAAGACAAAATCTAAATAGTCTAGTAAAAGATAGAAAACAAAATAGGGAATTTGAAACGTTTGTAGTTTGTAAAAGAGCAAAATAAGGAAAACACACAACCTTCTTCCTCTAACGCTCTCTCTTCCAATTCTGAGTCATTGATTTTCATTTTTCAATGAGACCTTCTTCTTAGTTCTCACACACTGTGATTGTTCACTTGTTCTGGACGTATCGTACTTGTTCCATGTCAAACAACAATAAGCATAATTTTTGTTATTTTTTATTATTTTTTTATAGTCAATTTGATTTTGGCTGTATTTGTTTAAAATATATTAATTTTCCTTAGGTTTATTTCTTTTATTTTTAATCGTAAAGTTTCCTCATTGTGGCTTATTGATGTGATTAAGAATTATTAATTTTTTGTGTTCTATTGCACCTGTGAATTATAGTAATGTTGGAATAGGCATCAACTCACCTCTTGACTGAGAGCGTGTTAATACTTAGAGCCAAAGTGAAAGTTTTGCACCTCTCACCATACCTATTAACTATTATTGTTAAATTGGTTTTAATATTAACTTGAAATAATTATGTTCAAAGTTTGCGTGGTTTGGGTTTATTGAATCATTGATTCAGTAGCAAAGTGTCATGCATCAAGCTATTCTTGTCAAAAGGTAAGGATAATAGATTCCCTACATTTTTAAATTAAAAAGGTCATGTGAAAGATAATTTTTAAATTTCTATATTCAACTTCTTGTTATTGTGAAACACCCAAATCTGTGAAAGAGATGAAAACTCCCTGTATTGTTAAATTAAAAAGGTCCTTGAACTAAGTTTTTTATAAAAGGTCTTCTAAACTAAAAAGGTACTCAATCTTCAATTGTGTGAAATATCTAAATTTAGGAAAGACACAAAAAGAAAATTAAAAAGGTGTTTTCAATTGGATTGATTACCTTCAATGATTAACAACAACTCACTGTATTGTTAAATTAAAAAATTCCTATGAAGGTGTTCAACTAAGAAGGTCTTCAATCTTCAATTAGGACTATTGTTAAATTAAAAAGGTACATTATGTTCTTGTTAATTTAATTGAATTCAATAAATGTATGCATTATTATTCTATACAACTGATAGACATATAATTCACTGTTTTTTTAATTTTATTATCTTACCTTCAATAACTCACTTTTTCAATTATTGTGTGGCTACTAATAGGCACACTATGTCTACTCCCATGGTTGGTGATAAACGCCATGAACATGTATCTCCAACAACTGATCAACCTGATGGAGACAAGAATACAAATCAAGAAGAAGAGGAGAATATTATTAAGATAAAGACGAATAAAACATCAAGTGTGTGGAAGGATTTTGAAGTGGAAATAGTTGGAGCAGGAAAGAAGGAAATATGTAAGTATTGCAAAGTTAAATTATCTACTGGTGGGCCAGGGGGTAGCACAAGTCATCTAAGAAGGCATTCAAAAAAATGCAATGAAAGGAGGTTGCACATGGCTAAAGAATAGAAGCAATCTATCATTCCTTTTAAGCCTTCTAATCCATCAAATTCATTCCTAATTCCTAGGGTTAAATACTCCAATGAGAGGACAAGAGAAATAGTTGCTACTACTGTGATGGTTCATGAATACCCTTTTAGAATTGTTGAGGATGAAATTTGGATCTGGACATTCCAATATGGAAATCTCGACTTTCAAAAAGTAAGTCGTAAATCAGTTAGAAGCGATTGTTTATCAATATATAATGTAGAAAAGAATCGATTGAAGGCTTTGTTGAAAACTGTCAACAAAATTAGTTTAACAACTGACATGTGGAAATCAAGTCACCAAGTGGTTGAGTATATGGTGTTCACCAGTCATTTCATTGATGTGGAGTGGAAACTTCAATAGAGGATTTTAAGTTTTGTGAAGGTGCTTGCTCCGAGGCAAGGAATTGATGTAGCAAATGCCATTTTTAAGTGCTTGAAGGCATGGGAGATTGAAGAAAAGGTGTTTTCTATGTCGGTTGACAATGCTTCTTACAATGCTCATGTTTGAAGAATTTGAAAGAGAACTTATCACTTAGCACAAAATTAGTTCTGAATGGAGATTTGTTTCATGTTAGATGTTACACACACATATTGAACTTGCTGGTACAAGATGGGCTTGGTAAGATAAAAAATATCATTCAAAATGTTCGTGAAAGTGTGAAGTATACTAACCATAATGATGCAAGATTGAAGGCCTTCAGTGATATTATTGAACAAAAGCATCTAAAGAAAGAAAGCTCATCCTTGATTGTCCAACTAGGTGGAATTCTACATTCCAAATGTTGTCAACTGCATTGAAATTCAAAATTCCCTTTTCAGCTTATAGAGAACAAGACCCTCTTTATACTTATGCACCTTCAAATGAAGATTGGGAAAAAGTGCTGAAAGTTTGTAAACTTTTAGAATTATTTAAGTTAGCTACACATATAATATCAGGCAGTGAGTATCCTTACTGCTAATTTGAATCTTGCATAAGTTTGGATGATCAAGCAAGTAATTGACAATGCATCAGAGGATGAAGATTTTTTCATGAGAGATATGGCAGCCCCAATGAAACTAAAATTTGACAAATATTGGGGGCAACGTAATTTGTTGATGTCCATTGCTAGTGTTTTAGATCCTAGGTGCAAGTTTCGTATGATTGACGTTTGCTTCCCTTTGTTGTACAAGCCTAAAGAAATTACTAAGGAAAATGTGAAGAAGGTACAAAGTGCTCTTCAACAATTATATGATGAGTATATGGATTTAAACAATCAAGAGTCATCCTTAAATGAAAGGAATGTTGGTGGCATAAACTCCTCAACTGCCTATGTGCCTTATAAATTTGCTATGACTGAGTTTGATCAATTAATGAGACTTATGCATGAAAAGGAAGTAGTCCCACCAATGATATCAGAACTAGATGCTTATCTTGAGGAGAAAAATACTAATATTCCTAATAACGAAAACTCCTCTTTTAGTGCCTTAGAATGGTGGAGTAATAACAACTTCAAATATAAGATTTTATAAAAGATGGCAAGAGATATACTAGCTATTCTAATATCAATCATTGCATCAGAATCTACATTTAGTGTTGGAGATAGTGTAATTGATGAGTATCATTCTAGATTGAATGAAAAATCTATTGAAGCTCTCATATACGGTGGGGATTGAATTCACTATAATTACAATTTTAAGAGAAAAACAAAGGTCCACATATTTAATTTATTTTAATAGACTCTTTTGTAATATATATATATATATATATATATATATATATATATATATATTCTATTAACATTTTTTCTCATTATGAAGGTGGATGATCGACTGTTTGAAGAAATCACCTTGAAAATCTCATAAAATGATTATGACTTATTTGGAAATATAAGTAAGATGTTGAGATGTTTTCTATTTAAAAAATATTTCTTTAACTTTCCTAAACTGATTTAAAGTATTTTGTAAAATTAATTTATATTCTAAAAATATTTTTCACCTCAAAATGAAGGTGGATGAACAACTTTAAGAATTCACATTGAATATTTGATGATATGTTAGCTGATTGCTTCATGTTTGGGAGATGACTTGGGAATTAAAAAATTTATTCTTCTTTGTATTTAACTTGCCTTGGATTCTTATTTCTTATTTATTTTAGTATTTGACATTAAGATTAGATTATCGAATGAAACTTATGATATTTTACTTAGCTTGCTTATTTTGTTTAAATATTTTATTGAATACTTAAAGTGTTCTGATTATATTTCTTATTTGGATTGTTGTGATTAGTGAATTTTAATCTCATATTAAAGTACTCTGATTAATTTTAACTTTTTTTATGCACAATTAAAAGGGAAGTATGTATCTTTTTTTATATTAAATTTAAAAAATACTATACGAATTCTCAAAGTTTTACTATATAATCATTAAATTCTCTTCATATATAATATTTATTATAATATAGATTTTTAATAGACTTGTAGGTCAAATTAGACTTTTAAATAGAGAAGACGAATCTTAAATAAAAAATCTATAACAGATAAATAGGTCAGACCAAATCTAAAACAAAATATATAACACATAAATATAAATCAGACTAAATTTTATATTTTTTATTTAAAACTTAGTCACAGCTTACCGGTTTCCATGCCTAATTGCAGGTGATTTAACCGGACACTAAATTTATCCACTTCAGAGGTATGGTTATTAAAATTTAAAAGTAAGGTGGAAGAAAAAGATATCACCCTTATCCTCATTGCTTCTCGGTTTTTGTTTGTTTGTTTTTGTTCACGTGCATGTCTTACGTACGTACGACTGTATTTATTCACATCTTCATCAGTCTTGAGTCTTGACCAAATCAAGAAAGAGGCATAAACCTCAATCAAGAAGGCAATAAATAATAGCTAAGCTCTTGCATTCACCGTCAAATGAATTAACATATGACTCCATCGTTTTCGGCCGGCCTTGTCACCTTCTTAAGGCTCAATTCATCAGATCACTGCTACCATTTCTTCTTTTGGAATCACTTAATCCATGGGTGACAATGATGGTCATGATCCCTTTTCAAGCAACCTTGTTATCCTCCTCATTGCCATGGGTTCCGCAGCTTTCGTTGTCTCAATGTACCATGTCATAGCTATTTGCTGGTGCAACCAGCGCATCGCAAACCAAAACCGACAACAACAACGGACACCACAGACGGAGGGCACTTCCATGGTGTCGGTGGCGCACATGATTCCAACCCACACATATCGCAAGAAGAAAATTGATCGTGCGGTTCAAGGCCGACCCAACTGTAAGTGAAATTAACCTTAAAACAAATTAAACAAATTTTAAGAGAAACTCTTTTACTTAAAACTAGTTGGATACTCGTAGGTTCACATGGGTTACGTTTATCTCTACATATATATGTCTGAGAGTTGGATGTCAGGTCTTTTTTTGCTAATATATATAACTTTCTACTTTTATAAAAATTAATAAGAAAATATTTTTTGTTGGTGGGTTTTTTTTATTCACCTAATATATAGACATATGTCGGGCTCAAATCAAGTCTTTTATGATCATTGTCATAGGACAATTATCATAGGAACTAAGGACTCTGTTGCGTGAGTTTAAAACTTAAACTTCAGTAGCCTTATACCTTTGGATCAATCCTGGTGTGGTTTCAGGTGAGGGTGGCGATGACAGCAACACATGTGCGGTGTGCTTGGGAGACTTTGAAGACGGTGAGGAGTTGAGGACGTTGCCAGAGTGCATGCACTCTTTCCACGTGCCATGCATTGATATGTGGCTGAGTTCGCATTCAAGTTGCCCTATTTGCCGTAGCAGTGCCACACCTTCTCTGGAGGTGCTTCACTCGGACCCTGATTTCAATTCTGCATATCATCAGCATCAGCACAACGTAGATATGTCGACGCAGTTAGCTGTCACACATGCGATGCGACGGTGAAATGGCGTTATCTTGTACGTTGTGCTGCTATGATGGAGTGGAGATTAATTCTGGGTTTTAAGGAGACAGACACAACTGCAAGAAAAAACCTATATGCTCGTTAGTTACTATTTGAGTCATGAGATCAAGTATCGACGACCCTGAGCTGTTTTGCAGTTTGCGTATATGGACCTGTTTGGATGTTAGCTTCTCTAGTAGAAGAGAAAAGTAAGGAGAAAAAAATGAAATGAGATTTTCCATAAGTAAAAATAAGCTCTTCATTAGCTAATTTGTAGATGTCATCTCATCTTTTAGAGAAGCTACATTGGTAAGCTTCTACAAATTAGTTAATGAAGAGCTTATTTTTACTTATGGAGAAGTTCATCTCATCTTTTTACTCTTATTTTCTTCTTTTAAAAATACTTCTAGAGAAGTTTACTCAAACAGGTCCTATGTGCCGCCCTTTTGCTATGCCAAAGAGTGCTATTTCTAGGTAAGTGTAATTTGATACACTTTTAATTATTAGTTAATTTGTTAAATGATTAAATCATGAATTGACTCGTAAATATGTCATCTTTTAAAGTGTATGTTGAATTTGTAGAAAATAAATGAGTAAAAATATGTAAAAAGAGTTTGTTGCTAATTATTATTATTATTACTATTATACCTACACGGGGTACCTTGGTAACTTTCTTACATCTGTAAAGTCAAGAATCTAGTGGCGGCTCTTGTGGGTTAGTGGCTATGGAGATTGTTGCAGGAAGGAGAGAGTTTGTGGGGTGGGGTAAGGTGGTGAAGAGTAAGTACGGGGAAGTAAGACTCTGTGCGGGAATGTCACAATGGTGGAAAGATGTTATGAATATTTGCGAGATGAGAGAGGGTGAAGGGGGGTGGTTTCAAAATAATTTGCAGAGGGTGTTGGGTGAGGGGTCTAGAGTTTGATACTGGGATCATCAACAACCTTTGAGCATTTTATTTGAGAGACTTTTATCCAGTTCTTTACAAAAAGACTCATGTATAGCGGATATGGGCCGGGGTTTAATTTGGAGGGAGAATGAGTGGACTTGGAAGTTAGAATGGAGGAGGGAGTGGTTTGTGTGGGAACTTGATTTGGTGCAACAATTATGGGAGGTTATTGGTGGGTAAAACTGAGAGAAGGGGCTTTGGATGAATGGCAATGGAACAACACCAGCGGTCATGGTTATTTAGTTAAAAATGTTTATGGGCTACTTAATTGTGAGGGACAAAGGCTCGGGTGACAGCAATTTCTTCATCATAATGTGGAAGGTAACGGCACCATCTAAGGTTAAATGCTTGATTTGGAAGCTGGCACATAATAGGCTCCAAACCAAAGACAAGCTTTTACTATGTATGGGTCCTCTTTAGAGTGCTTTTGCGCGCTTTTCTTGTTACCATTTGTACTGTTGGTGGTAAGGATCTGGTTTCACACCTTGTGATAATATTCTTGCTGTTTATCAATGATAATTTTCTTTGCTGTGAAACGAAAAAAAAAAAATTCTCCAAATGCTGATCCTATATGCCGGGAAGCGGCTTCTTCCATTCTTGTTCTGGAGAGTGACCGGCAGACGGAGCCAACAAAGGTATTCCGATATCCAATTCGGATATCGAAAAAAAAAAAGTAACACACTCAAACTAAAGGACAGTGATACTCCTTGTACTCATATCTTTTAATAAATTTTGCTTTATTTAAAAAAAAAAAAAAATACTCCAAACAGAACAGTGGTACGTGTTGTTGTTTGTAAACCCCACAAATAATGTTTCAATAGATTAAAATTTTGCTTTAGATAAAAATTTATCTGTTAGATGAAAAGTTTATTCCATATATAAATATAGTTTATACAAAAATAATACTATTATTTATTATTTTCAATTGGGTAAATTGATGCCAGTTATTGTTAATCCTTCCAAATATTTTATGTCTTTCAAATTCTCTCTCCTATAACACGTATGTTGAGAAATAAAAAATTTGACAAAAATACAAAGAAATAAATAGATAGCTCATGTTTGAAATAATACATATCCAAATGATTTGTTGCGGAAAAAGAATTAGGTAATGTTTGGTAAAGAGGGATGGAAGTGTAAAGAATGAAAAGAAATTAAAAGAGATGAAAGACAGGAAAAAAGAATAAAAAATGAAGTTGTTTGATTGAAATAAAAGAAAGTGTAAAAGGGATGATTTTTTTTGAATTAAATTAATAATAGGTAAAGAATAAAAAAATAATTTAAGAAATAGAGATAGAATAAATATTCATTTTACCCCATTAATTACGTAGGTTTCCTACCTCTTGTTAGGGTTCGAAATAAAAGTAACACACTCAAACTAAAGGACATGATACTCCTTGTACTCATATCTTTTAATAAATTTTGCTTTATTTAAAAAAAATTATATAATCCAACTAAACAGAAAAGTGGTACGTGTTGTTGTTAGTAAACCCCACACAAATAATGTTTTAATAGATTAAAATTTTGCTTTAGATAATATTTTCTCAAAATTTTTATAGTTAGATTGAAAGTTTATTGCATATACATATACATATATATATATATAATATAAAATTATATATATATATATATATATAATAACATAATATCTAAATGTTATTATATAGAATTTTATTTATTTTATTACCGAGGTCATTGAAAAATTTAAATAAGATTGTTTGAACTCATTTAACTAGAAGTTTTGAGTTTAAGTCATTTGTATAAAACTCTATCAAATAACTTTATTACCTATAATGGTCTTACTCAACTAAAATATAATTGCTTCTCAATTCTCATAAGATAAATATGGTTTATACAAAAATAATATTATTATTAAACGTTATTGTCAATGGGGTAAATTGATGCCGGTTATTGGTAATTCTTCCAAATATTTTATTGTCTTTCAAATTCTCTCTCCTATAACACGTATGTTGAGAAATAAAAAATTTGAAAAAAAAAATACAAAGAAATAAATAGATAACTCATGTTTGAAATAATACATATCCAAATGATTTGTGGCGGAAAAAGACTTAGGTAATGTTTGGTAAAGAGGGATGAAAGTGTAAAAAATGAAAAGAAATGAAAAAAAAGGTGAAAAACATTGGAAAAAAAATAGAAAATGAAGTTGTTTGATTGAAATGAAAGAAAATATAAAAGAGATGATTTTTTTAATTAAATTAGTAGTAGGTAAATAATAAAAGAAAAAGTTAAAAAAATAGAGATAGAACAAATGTCAATTTTATCTCCATTAATTAAGTAGGTTTCCTACCCATTAGGGCAACAATTTTTTTTTAGAATCACGCTGTTTATCAATTATGAAAATTGCATAATTAATTATGCAATTTCATCTTACCACATAATCAATTATGATATAAACATAAATGATTATGTTGCAAACCTAAGACCAACTATTTCATATTTTGAATGATTCAATGGATACATAACTAATTGTACTAACATGACAATCAATTATGTAGCCAACTCGATAACAAAATGTTTCAATCCAGTGTTATACCTAATCCAGTAAGGCACAAACATCCAAAAAGAAGTAAAGAATAATAAAGAAACAACCGCAAGAAATATGAGATCTTCTCCAAGGCAATTTTGGAAAGACATCACTTTTTCTTACGAACTCACATAATTCACTCCCTTTCATCTCATTTGGGAGTGAAATTTTTACCCCACGTGAGACCCACAAATTTAAAAAAATTGCATCGCACATTCACCCTAAATAGACAACCATCTCACAATTTTCAATCCTAAAACACCTCAATCCAACCCCTTAAACCAAACATACCCTTAGCTATTTGAGTGAAAGATGGACTTATACTTGTGACTGAACCCACTTAATGATGGCATTAAAGTGTGAGAATTTAAATAAAAGAGAGAAAAACATATAATTAGCCTCAACTTGAACATCCATTATTTAACTGATGTAGAAAATGTTACATTTATAATTTACATCCGTTATTTAATCAATGTAAACAATTATCATAAGTTTGGATATAATCAAATTTTGTTCTAAACAAAAAAATGACATTATAATTTTATGAGGATAAAAACTTTATAGGACAAAATCAAATTCATACTTTGCCAATTTCAGAAGGAGAAAAAACATATATTACTCTTAACTTGAGTATCAAAATACTTTTTTTTCAGATATCTATCCATTTTCTACGACATCTCAGCTACACTGGCTGGAGCATGATCGTACTCAAGATTTTAAATATTGATCCACTTAAAGCATGCCAAAATCAATAATCAGGAGCTCAATCCTGATTAGTTTCCTAACTTGGATACACAAACAATCCATTTTAGATATGTTAGCACTCCATCTCAAACACAACATCCTAATCTTTCTCTGGAACAAATCATAAACCAAATTAATAATAATTTTCAAAAATATAAAATCCCTAAGTTTATTTTTATGTACCAACTACTTTGGTGTCTTTATTTAAGATTTGATCGGTATATATAATTGGCCATGTGGTTGTGGGTTAGATATGACGAATTTATGTGTATTTCATATCCTCACTGTACTCATAAGTGCCTAACTTTTCCAACTACTCATGCTGTTCCATTTAAACAATACCGACCTAAATCTAGCAAAACAACTACTTAACTGCCAAGGGCCACCTCGATTTCTCACAAAATAAATAAATAATAGTTTTCCATTTTTGGGTGGAAGGAAAAGAGAGAAAAAGACAAAAATAGAAAGAGCAAAAATAGAATAAAAAATGATGTGAAAAAGAAACATATACTGATAACGGCTGAAATATGGTATGGTATATGGATATCATTGTTGTATCATAAAGCATCGAGAAAAGAAGCTCATAAAAGCATTTTTACAGGACCACAGTGCATCAAACTAAACCTATCACTAATAACGGCTTAAAATTAATTATACACAGTATCTTTCTAAAGTTGTATTATGTACGTGGTGTCAGGTCTAGAGTATTATTTAAAATCTAGTGACTTATAAAAGAATACGAGCATATAATCATATGGCACATCGTTGTATCCAGTTCGTTACAATCGATTAAATAAAAGACAAAAAAGTTATAGTTATGGAAGTTCACAAAGCATGGGACCAGTGTATCATAGATGCTGGTTGCATTCATGTCTGGTCTAAAGAGAACGGTGGGGTTGTGACTAAACTGAATTTTTGGTACTAAGTCCAAATTCAGAATGTTATCAAATCTCATGCATGTTGAAATAACAAACACTATGTTAGGCTATCGGTACAGCAGGTGTATGAAGCAAGAACTCATGGGAGGTTCAAAAGGAATCAGAGTAGCAGATACAACCTATAACTGATTGATGTCAGTTACAACTTAGTTAGTTGGTTGGTAAACTACCTTTAAATAGAAGTTAGCAACTGAAAGTTAGGGATCTTTGGTATTATTGGTAATTTGTTTGGGAGACTAGGCTCTAATCCCTAGATGTAACTGATAATACCAATTCAATAAATAAGAGATTGTGAATTCTCTATCACTGCTATCAAAGCAAAACTTTCGAGCTTGTGACTTGTATTTGTTAATGATTGCGACGCAAGGAAGCATGGATGCACACGTCAAATTTCTGGAGCGAGATTTTGAAAGTCTGATCCAAACGCGCGATGAGGTTGCGGGATTGAGTAGATTGTATGAAGAAGACTGCATCAAGAGAGCGAAATTGAGGGAGCAATTGGCAGAGCCAATGGCAACGGTGAGGAACATCTCATGCGCTGATCAAGGGAGTGGCCATCGTGATCGTGGCGAACGTGAACATCAGAATCATGATTTCTCCAATAGCGATCGAGAGGAAATGTGGAGGAAGCTGGAGATTCCAATTTTTAATGGTGAGAACATGTTTGGCGGGACGAATAAGGTGAAGCGTTATTTCGAGGTGAATGGAGTGGAGGAAGCAAATCGAATTCGGGCAACGATGGTTACAATGGAGGGAAAAGCCCTAAACTAGTACCAATGGTGGGAATTTTGTGCCAAAAAACCATAATTGGACATAATTTAAACACGCAGTTGTTCAACGCTTCCATCCAGTGGTGCATCAAAGTCCGTAAGAGTTGTTATTAAGTTTGAAACAGGGAAGCACAGTGGAGGAGTATAAGGAGAAATTCGAATTGTATGCAGGTCCTTTGAGAAGGACAGAACCTGAATACCTGAAGGGTATTTTTTTGAATGGCTTGAAGGAGGTGGTGAGGGCAAAACTGAAGCTACGTCCAGTCAATTCTCTTCCAGAATTGATGGATTATGCTCAGAGAATAAATGAGAAAAAGAAGTTGATGGAAATGGGAAATTTAGGAGCCAATAGAGGGCATTCAGCAAGATCTTACAGTTCATCCAGAACTGTCACTTGGGAGCCAGAAATTAAAGCTACTTAGGTGAGGTCAAGGGAATCAACTTCCAATGTAGACTCAAACAGCGTTAAGTCCACTGGATCATACAGAGGCAGACCTTTCAGGAGGTTGTTTGATGTTGAATTCCAGGAAAAGGCTAAGAAAGGTCTTTGTTATTGATGTGATGGAAAGTTTGGACCAAGCCATGTTTGCCCCAATAAGCAGTTCCAAGTTTTGATTTTGGGAGAAGAACAAGGTAAAGAGGAGGTGGTGGAAGAGGAGATATCTGAAGAGGAGAAACAGTTTCAGAGTATCCAGCTGTCTTTATACAACATAGCTGGCTTAACTTCAAAAAAGTCCATAAGATTGTGGGGTATGGTTAATGAAACTATGGTCATGACCTTGGTGGATTGTGGGGTTTCCCATAACTTCATTTCAAGTGCAGTAGTAAGAAATTTGCAGCTACCAGTTACAAACACTACACCTTACACTATTAAGGTAGGAGATGGAAGGAAAATTAGTTTTGAGGGAGTTTGTAAAGCTGTTAAATTGCAAATACAAGGCCTGAGAATTCAGCAGGACTTATTTGTCTTTGACATGAGGGGAGTTGATGTGGTTTTAGGAATGGAATGGTTAGCATCTTTGGGTAAGATAAAGGACAATTTCAAGGAGTTAATTCTGAAAATTCCTAGGGCTGAAAGATCTATTGTATTAAAAGGGGAACCTGCATTGGCCAGATCTGTGGCATCATTGAGGTCCATTGTTAAAGTTTTGAGGAGTGAAGGAGAAGGATTTGTGTTGTGTTGTAAGAACTTACAAGTTGTTCAAGATGCCATCATAGTGCCTACATGGATGGAGAATGCGCTACAAGAATTTAAGGAGGTATTTTAGGATCCTAGTGATCTTCCTCCTTCAAGAAGACATGATCACATGATTGAATGAAGACCTGGGGATGATATTCCTGATGTGAGGCCTTATAGGTACCCTCATTATCAAAAAAATGAAATTGAAAAATTGGTTAAAGAGATGTTGAATTCAGAAATCATTAGGCCTAGCATCAGCCCTTATGCAAGCCCTATTATATTAGTAAGGAAAAAGATGGAGGGTGGCAATTTTGTGTAGATTATAGGGCTCTCAACAAAATAATTGTTCCCAATAAATTTCTTATACCTAATATTGATGAATTTTTGGATGAACTAGGAGGAGCAGTGTTATTCACTAAGTTGGATCTCAAATCAAGGTACCATCTTATAAGAATGAGGGAGGAGGATATTACAAAAACTGCATATAGAATTCATGAGGTACACTATGAGTTTATGGTAATGCCTTTTGGGCTTACAAATGCTCCTTCCACATTTCAAGCTTTAATGAATGAAGTGTTGAAGCCATATCTGAGGAAATTTACATTGGTATTCTTTGATGATATTCTTGTCTATAGCAGAAATGCAGAAGATAATGTGGCTCATGTGAGAGCTATTTTATCTCTTTTGGCTAAGAATCAGTTGTTAGTCAATAAGAAAAAGTGCAACTTTGGGTATAGCAAAGTAAAGTATTTGGGGCACATATTTCTGGGGAAGGGATAGCTGCAGATCCCAAAAAATTGGAGGTGATGAGAAGCTGGCCTACTACTAAGAATGTGAAATCTCTAAGGGGATTTTTGGGCCTCACTGGCTATTATAGAAGATTTGTTCATAATTATGGTAAAGTAGCTAGACCATTTTATGATCTGCTTAAAAAAGATAGTTTCAAGTGGAATGAGGAAGCTGAGGAAGCTGTCAGGAAATTAAAAATGGCCATGGCAGAGATTCCTGTTCTCTTTGTACCTGACTTTAATCAACCTTTTACTGTAGAGACCGATGCATCCAATAAAGGTTTAGGGGCAGTGCTTATGCATCTAGGGAGACCATTAGCTTTTTTTAGCCAGACACTGTCAGAAGCAACTCAGAAAAAGTCAGTCTATGAGAGGGAGCTTATGGTGATAGTGTTAGCAGTGCATAAGTGGAGGCACTACTTAATGGGCAGGAGATTCACTATATTGACAGATCAGAAAAATCTCAAGTTTTTAACCGACCAAAGATTAATGGGAGAGGATGAGTTTAAATGGACCTCAAAGCTGATGGGGTTTGATTTTGATATAGTATACAAACCAGGCTGTGAGAATAAAGCAATTGATGCCTTATCTAGAAGAATGTTGTTTTCAGTAATTTCTATGATCCGATTTTCTGATGAGGAGGAGTGGGAATTTGAAATTCTAGCTGATCCCAAATTGAAGGCAATTATGCAAAAATTAATGGTCAACGGGTTTGCACACCCAAGGTATTCTTTGCAAAACAGGAAATTGTGGTATAAGGGAAAGTTAGTTATTTCTAGATTGTCTTCTAAGGTGTCAACTCTTATGCAAGAGTATGATAAGTCTGTTGTAGGAGGTCATTCAGGGTTTTTTAGAACCTTTAAGAGGATAGCAGCCTTGGTTTATTGGGAGGGTATGAGACATGATATTCTGAAATTTGTAGCTACCTGTGAGACTTGTCAGCAAAATAAATATCAGGCATTATCCCCAGCTGGTTTGTTACAACCTCTTCCTGTTCCTACACAAGTCTGGGCTGATATCTCTATGGATTTCATAGAGGGGTTGCCAAGGGCACAAGGAGAAAATGCAATCTTGGTGCTGGTGGACAGGTTGACTAAGTATGTTCATTTTATTCCACTTAGTCACCCTTTCATTGCAAAGATATTGCACAGTTGTTTGTGAAAGAGGTGGTGAAATTGCATGGATTTCCCAATACCATAATTTCTGACAGGGACAAAAAAAATCTGAGTCAATTCTGGAAGGAATTATTCAAGTGTGAAGGAACTAAATTGAAATTTAGTTTAGCCTATCATCCTCAGACAGATGGAAAAATTGAGGTGATTAATAGAGGAGTGAAAACTTATTTGAGGTGTGTTACAGGAGAGAAACCCAAGCAGTGGCCAGCTTGTTTGAGTTGGGCAAAGTTTTGGTTTAATTCTAACTATAATAACTCAGCTAAACTCACTCCTTTTGAGGCTTTGTATGGTAGAGACCCACCACAATTGCTGAAGGGTATTACTGTCCATCAATAGTTGAGGAAATTAACAGACTTACTCAGGATAGGGATTTTCTGCTGGACCAACTCAAGAACAATCTACTTAAAGCTCAGGACCAGATGAGAGCTTATGCCAATAAGCATCGTAGGGAGGTTCATTTGGAGGTAGATGAGTGTGTGCACCTTAAATTACAATAATATAGGTTAAAATCTTTGGCTAAGAACTTGAATCAGAAATTAAGCCCTAGATTTTTATGGCCCATATCAAATTTCTAAGGTCATTGGTAAGGTAGCTTATCAACTCAAGTTACCACCTGAAAGTAAAATCCACCCAGTTTTTCATGTTTCTCTTTTAAAGAAAGCCCTTTCTCTTGCCGTCACACCTCAACCCTTGCCTCCAATGCTGAGTGATGAGTTAGAACTCAAGGTAGAGCCTTATGATGTGAAGGTTCTTAGAAATTCTCCTGCAAGCTAGCTAAAGTGCTTGTCCAGTGGAAAGATTTTCCAGATTTTGAAGCTACATGGGAAGAGGTGTCAATTTTACAACAACAAATTTTCACTTTTCACCTTGAGGACAAGGTGACTCTTTTGGGGGAAGAGTATTGTTAGACTATCAGTATAGCAGGTGTATGAAGCAAGAACTCATGGAAGGTTCAAAAGGAAATCAAAGTAGCAGACACAACCTGTAACTGACTGATGTTAGTTACAGCTTACTTAGTTGGTTGGTAACTACCTGTTGTAAATAGATATATTTAGATGGGCTTAGCCCATTACGTTAAGTAATATCTTTAAATAGAGACCTCTAGTATTGTTGTTAAAATATAATTCAATAATACATATTCCTATTTTCAAGTTGGTATCAGAGCTCTCGATTCTGAGGGCTCTGCTTCCGCGCCTATCGCCTTAAGTGCAAAACCCTTATTTTCTTGACTCTCGCTGCCATCAACCGCCACCAGGATTTTTTTCCAGGGAACCTTTTGGACCAAGAGGATCACTGTTGACTGCCTTCTTTCTTCCAAAGTGCAATTTTTTGGAATTTTTCCAGATCAAAAATGAAGTGCAACCCCTCCAATCAGGTCTGTTTACACTAGTACGGCACTTTTTCGACCACCATTGACCTCCGACCAAGGACAGAACGGTTCGTGCTCGCCGGACGCCCCAACCGTCAAAAGCCCAGTCGCAGTAACCACCGCAAGCGCTCCCACAAGCCCCCATCCCTCTCCGCGTGACGGCACGTGGCGGGGAGTCTTCACATCGGACAACCACGGTTTTGATCGTCTCTTCCTTCTCTATCTAGACCTGTGTTGGTTTCTTTGATTGGATCATTTTTTGGTTTGCGTTTGGGTACGTTCTTTGTGTTCTTTGTTTTTCGATCACTATTTCTTGATCTATTTTCTATAGTATGGTTGGTTCCGACAATAGTTCAGGGAGTCTGCTCTACAAGTTCATGGTCCCTCTACACAGTCTTTGGTGAACCCACTTGGTCACAATGATCTTCCTACTCTACATCAGAGTTATCGACTTGATGGGTCAAATTATTTGTCATGGTCTCAGCTTATTCGCACTACCATCAAGAGTTGCGGTAAGATTGATCATCTTGATGGCCCTGCTCCTGCTGCCACTGATCCTAATTTTATTGTTTGGGATAATGAGGATTCCCTTATTATGACTTGGTTATGGAATTCGATGACTCCTGACGTGGGTCGTCACTATATTTTTTATCTTCTGCTAAGGAGATTTGGGACACTGTCCGTTTAACCTACTCTTTAAAACAGGATATGGCTGCGCGTTATGAATTAGGCAATAAAATTTTTTCTATAAACAAGACTCCTTATTTGTGACTGCTTACTATGGTGTTTTGAAAGAATTGTGGATTGAGCTTGATCAATTTCAGAGTTTGAAGATGCAATGTACTGCAGATGCTACTGCGTTAACCAAGGCAGTGGAAGATGAGCGTATTTTTTATTTTCTTGCAGGGTTGAATTCTGAGTTTGATCCTATTCAGGTTCAGATACTTGGCAAAGATACTTTACCATCTCTTTCTGTTGTTTTCAATACTGTTCGGGGTAAGGAGACTCGTCAGGGAGTTATGATGCACAATGTCACATCTGATATGTCTGTCATGCTGTCATCATCCGATGTTGCTGTTTCTAAACCCATTGATGAGTCGGCTATGGTCTCAACAAGAAGGGATGGTTCTTCTCAAGGGAATTCTTTCAACAAAATTGTTGATGGTACATATTCCAAATTTAAGAAAGATGATCGTTGGTGTTCTTATTGTAGAAGGCCGGGTCATATCAAGGATCTATGTTTCCGCCTCCATGGAAAGCAGAAAGTCTATGAAAAGATGGCAAGGATGCGTGGTCAAGCTCATTTAGTTTCTCCTGATATAGCTACTGCACCAAATGAGGTCCAATCTGGATTTTCAGAATTTCCTTCTATTAGTCGAGATGAGTTAGAGCGGCTGCTGACCATCCTTGATTCATTGAGTAAGCAATCTGGTTCCGGTGCTTTGGCCATGACTGATATGAGTTCCACTACTTATTCTTTTCTTACTTCTTGTACTGATTTTAAACATTCTAAGGTTATTGATTCTGGTACTACTGATCATATGGCTTGTTGTGCTGACTCTTTTCTTTCTTATAACCCTACTATTGGTACTCATACAATAATCGTAGTTGATGGTTCACACATATTAGTTGCAGGTTCTGGTAACATACATTTACAGCCTTCCTTACACCTCAAAGATGCTCTTCATGTTCCTAAACTCTCCATCTGTAACACCCCGTAGGCCTCTGATGTATTATCATTAATAATATCAGATTAGCGCTTAAAACATTAGTTAAAAACTTAGCGGAAGCATAGAATCGCTTTTCTTGATTTCATTATGTATGGAATGGAACAAATCACAAATAATACACACATCAGAATAATAAACACCCCTGCTGATCCAGTTTCCCATACAATAATATAGGCAGATAAACATATGCATCACAATATACTCAGGAGGAAAGTTTCATATCATTACATCAACAGTTCTGTACATATAAATACATCAGTCTCAACACCACACAGTGGTGATACAAAAGAATAACGGCCCTCACATGAGGGTATACAGAACTATACATAGCTCAGGTTTACATACACATCTCCCCTTGTCAAGGTACAAAACAGAATCAAAACAAAACTGAGCCTTCAAGCTCTTACTCTGCCATCTGGCTTAGCAGACACGTCTCTACTGGGTCCTCCTGCCCTGAGACTGCTCTCCTCTGCCAGAAGAGTCACCTGTAAACATATAAACCCCACACGGGGTGAGATACACATCTCAGTAAGCTCAGGGTCCATGGAGGAATCTCCTCCACCCTGGCCCATTCTCCATGATACAAACATCAGGCAATCACAACAATTGGCCACCCAGCCAGGCCTCCCGGCCCTCATAACAATATGAGCAAGTCATCTTGCTCTATGTACGGCGTATCATCATCAATGCCTAACCTCAGTGTGAGACTGGAACTCACACCCGTGCCATCCCATCGGGAGTTACCCCTTACGCATGGATGCACGTATATGGTACCTCCGAGAATAGGCTTCAACCGCGACGGGACACACCTATCTCTTGGTCTTAAGGGATCATCATCACCCTGGGATCATCATATCCCACGAGCAAACCAAACTAGGAGGAAACCATCTCCTAGGGAGGTCCATATCTATCTTACTGGCCAGAAGATCTAGTAACAGGCATAATACATTTCTCAAGCATAGATGCACATACATATCATTATGAGGATGCAACAACCAAATGCATGCATCATGAATATGACCAGCACTCCCCCAGAGTGTGGTGTGGCACAAACAAGTGGGAAATCATCCCCAGGGACCAAGAACTTACCTGGAAAAGCCTCGCTCTACAGTTCTTTCCCTGCTCTGTGGCACCCGCCACCAACACCCTCGGTGTCAAGCCTTAATCAAGGCATATAGGCTCATATCAAAACCAATACACAAGCATCCAATCACAGGGAAAATCAGAAATCCTCTATCTTAGGGTTTATCAAGCTCAGCCCACATCAGGCTTCTGACCTTTCAAGGTCCATCATGGCTGACTACAGAGCATTTGAGTCACCTCAGACTCAATGCCCATCATATACATGAATTCAAACTCTCATCAGCCTATAATTCCATATATCTCTGGAACGGTCTAATCCTCATCAAAGGCACCGTCCAACTAGCCTCACAGGCTCAGAACAAACATAATCAAGGCTCTAGCAGGTCATAAACCCAACAAGTGACTCATCACAAAAGCCACACAAGCAAACCACAGAGCCAAGATTCAAAGTTCCCCAAATCAAAAACTGAAAGGTAATCCTTCATCACTACATTGCTCTAAACAAGTTTCTCTACAGGACCCTGGGCTAATTCTAGCCCCAGCTCAAATGGGTCACTATTCATGGAAAACCCCAATTCACAAATCAACCGGAGAAACTCGAGTTTCTTACCTCAGCGGCGACCAAAAAGGCTGAAGGACAGCTTCCTCAAGCTCTGGTGTCCGTATAATGCCTTGGGTTTTCGCCAAACTCAAGTTTCTAAGCTTTCCTCTGGAGAAATGGATTCTCACTCCCAAGGGGTTTTCAAAAGAAAGGATGAAAGATTAAAGTTCTCAAAGGGTTTCCAGCAAGATTAAAGGTCATTGGGAGGTGTTTATATCATAAAACAAGGTCCTAGGAAGCTTGGGAACTCCAACAATGGAGGTTTTGGCGTGGAAAGGAAGAAAAACTATTTTTCCTCTTCAAATTTCGCGTTTTTGCCTTTTATACTGGGCCTGCCAGAGGTCTGGCGCTGATTGCGCCACAATGGCGGTGTCTGTGGCGCCAACAGCGCCACTCCCACGCCCCCAGGGCCAACTTCCAGAACCTTTGGCGCCATCCGCGCCACTCTGGTGCCATCAGCACCATCCTCCCCTCACCTTATGGCGCCGTCTGCGCCACACATGGCGCGGATCGCGTGGAAAACCAGAGAAATTTGGTTTTCCAGGCCACTTCCCGCGCCACCAGCGCCAACACTGGCGCTAACCGCGCAGGCTAGGAATCCTCTGGCGTCCCTCGCGTGGCTCTGGCGCTCTGGGCGTCAAGTTCCAGTGGGTTTGGCATTACCCGCGTCAACCCTGGCGCTACCCGCGCCACACCCCTCACAGGGTTTTCTGCTGAACAATCCCAACGCTAATCACGCGGGATCTGGCGCCAACCGCGCCACACTGAGGGTCATCACACCATCAATCTTCTTTTCTATCAATAAAATTACAACAGATTTAAACTGCACTGTAACCTTCTTTCCTACTCAATGTGTCTTTCAGGATCTCACCACAGGGAAGATGATTGGGGAAGCTAAGGAGCAGGGTGGGCTGTACTACTTGGTTCCAAAGTCTTCTGACAAAGGTGCTAAGGATCACATATTGCTGACTCATGGCCAGTCTACTATGGACTCATTGGTTTGGTTACATCACAAGCGCTTGGGGCATCCTCCATTTAGTCTACTTAAGTCTTTATTTCTGTCATTATTTTTGTCTAAGTTTGTTGAGTCTTTTCGTTGTGAAATTTGCGAATTTGCAAAACACCATCATGTATCTTTTCCTTCTAGTACTATTAAGAGTGTTGAACCTTTTGATCTTATTCATTCTAATGTTTGGGGTCCTTCTAAAGTTACTCATGGTTCTGGTAATAAATGGTTTGTTTCTTTTATTGATGATTGCACTCGTGTCACCTGGATATACTTAATGCATGAAAAATCTGAGGTACCTCAATTATTCTTCAAATTTTATAAAATGATTGAAACTCAATTTGGGAAAAGAATTAAAAGGATAAGATCTGACAATGGCACTGAATATGTCAATCAGCATCTTTCTCAGTTTCTCCAAGATCAAGGTATGATTCATGAACTCACGTGTGTTGACACTTCTCAGCAAAATGGAGTTGTCGAGAGAAAGAATCGTCATCTTCTTGAAGTTGCTTGTGCCCTCCTTTTTCAAACAAATGTACCCAATCATTTTTGGGGAGATGCCATCCTTACTGCAGCTTTCTTAATCAACCAATTACCCTCCCGGGTCTTTGACAATATAAGTCCTATTCACTCTATGACTTCTTTTTTTCCATCAGTGTCCTCCTTGCAAAGTCTTCAACCCAGGGTGTTTGGATGTGTTACCTTTGTCCATATTCACAAACATCATCGCAATAAGTTGGATCCTAAAGCTCTCAAATGTATTTTTCTTGGATATGCTCCTGATAAGAAAAGGCTACAAGTGTTATCATCTTGCCAGTCGGAAAAGCTTTGTCTCTATGGATGTCACATTTCATGAATCTGAGTCCTTTTTCCCAAGTCCTCATCTTCAGGGGGAGAGCAGTTCGGTATGTTCTGAGTCATCTTCTTTCTTTGAGTCTAAACCTTTCATGTCTACTTCTGCATCTTTTCCCATTGTTTCGAGTTCTTCTGTGTCTGCCCCATCGACTGATGGTCCAAAAATACGAAGAATGGTTACACCTGAGGAGAAAGCAGCCCACATTGCCTCCTCAGCAACCTCAATCATCTAAATAAATGGTAAGTCATGAATCTCCTATTTCTGAACCTAATATTATTGTCTTTGATGAGTTGTCCAATGACTTGCATGTTGCTTCTGATATCTTACCTAGTATTTCTGATAACTTGCCCATTGCCCTAAGAAAAGGGAAAAGGTCCTGTACCCAAAATTCTTGTTCTTCTTGTCCAGCTTGTACTAAATACCCTATCTCACATTTTATCTCTTCAGCTAACCTTTCTATGCAGCACAAAGGCTTTATTTCAGCACTAGATTCAATCTCAATTCCAAAATCAGTAGATGAAGCATTAAAAGATGAGAAGTGGAGTCAAGCCATGCAAGAAGAGATGAATGCCTTGAAGAAAAATAACACATGGGCAGTTGTTGATAGACCAAATGGAAAGAAAGCAGTAGAATGCAGATGGGTTTATGCTTTGAAATACAATTCTGATGGTACTCTTGAAAGATATAAGGCTCGGTTAGTTGCCAAAGGCTACACTCAAACCTACGATATTGACTATGATGAGACTTTTGCTCCTGTTGCAAAGATGAATACCGTGAGAGCCCTCTTATCTCTTGTTGCCCATTACAATTGGGATATCAATCAGTTTGATGTGAAGATTGTTTTTCTTAATGGTGAGTTAGAAGAAGAAGTCTATATGGAAATTCCACCTGGTTTTGTATGGATTGAAACAGTCTCCTCGTGCCTGGTTTGGAAGATTTACTAAGGTTATGATAGGCTTAGGATACAGACAGAGTCAAGGAGATCACGCACTGTTCTTCAAACATTCCCAAGATGGGAAGTTAACTGTACTCCTTGTATATGTTGATGATATTATTATTGCAAGTGATGATATTGCTGAAAGGAACCTTCTACAAGCACGACTGGCCTCTGAATTTGAAATAAAAGATCTTGGAAGACTGAAATATTTCCTTGGGATAGAGGTAGCTCATCCAAAGGAAGGAATTTTTGTTAGCCAAAGGAAATATGTTCTTGATCTTCTCAAAGAAGCAGGAAAACTTGGCTGTAAACCCTCCAGTACTCCTATTGAGCAGAATCACAAGTTAGGTTATAAGGAGGAGAGTTCTCCGATTGATAAAGGACAGTATCAGAAGTTAGTTGGGAGGCTGATTTATTTGGCTCATACTAGACCAGACCTAGCCTATGTTGTTAGTATTGTGAGCCAATTCATGCATAATCCAAAAGAAAAACACATGCAGGCAGTTGAGAGAATTCTTCAGTATCTTAAAGCCACTCCTGGTAAAGGACTGTTATTCAAACGTGATGGCAATCTCTCTCTTGAAGTCTATACTGATGCAGATTATGTTGGCTCTGTAACTGATTGTCGATCTACCACTGGTTATTGTATGTTTCTTTATGGTAATCTAGTGACATGGAGGAGTAAGAAGCAAGATGTAGTTGCCAGATCAAGTGCAGAGGCTTCGAGCTATGGCTCAGGGTGTTTGTGAATTACTTTGGTTGAAGATTATACTTGATGATCTTAAAATAAGATATGAAGGATCTATGAAGTTATTTTGTGATAATAAATCTGCCATTTGCATAGGCTCATAATCATGTTCAACATGACCGGACCAAGCACATTGAGGTCGACCGCCATTTCATCAAAGAAAAGCTAGATAGCGGTTTGATCACTGCTCCATATATCCCTTCTGGACTTCAAAAGGCATATATTTTGACCAAGGGACTTTCCTCTGAAAGATTTCAAGAGCTTACTGGCAAGCTAGGAATGATAAATATTTATTCCTCAACTTGAGGGGAAGTGTTGTAAATAGATATATTTAGATGGACTTAGCCCATTAGGTTAAGTAATCTCTTTAAATAGAGACCTCTAGTATTGTTGTTAAAATATAATTCAATAATACATATTTCTATTTTCAAGTCTACCTTTAGTTACTTGGTTGATAATACCAATTCAATAAACAAGAAATTGTGAATTCTCTATCACACTATTACAAATATTAGATTTAGAAACGTCAAAATTGAAAATGGACTTGCTTTTTGTCTATGGTGTAAAATTGTTTGGCATCTCAACTTTATAAGCAAGATTTTATAAAATGGTTTGAAAATTGTAACCTCAACAAAGTTTTAGTTTTTTTTTTTATCACTTTGTGACCACATGTAATCGTATCAGTGGCATTTATCTATAATTTGCATTTATCTATAATTTACTGCAAAATCAACGATTCCAATGAAAGGTGATGTTCCGATTTTTTATTTTTTATTTTAAGAGCCTTATGAACTATCAACATTATCTTGCATTTTCTTTCTAATATTTTGTTTATGTTTTTGCTTATAAACGTTGTCCTTACAGTTGTATATTTTAATGGGGTGTTAAGTTTAGTCCTTATACGAACATTTTTCATTTTAATTTATAAGATTTTTCGAGTAAGTGAGAATTCCAGACAGTTATTTCCTCTGCTATACTAAACATGGGTTCAGTGTGTTTGATATGCTTCCATCGAGAGACATGAAATTTTTCATTAGAGTTGGGAAAAATATAAGTGCAACGTATCTAACAATACCAACATAGATAAACTCCACACTAATCTGTTGTTTCTAGGAAAGTTTCATTCTGCGACTCTAAACACAGCACTGTTGGAACTTGGATTCAGGTTTATTTACATGCATGAGATGAAATCATTGCATGCCACGGTACAACAAGCATAACATCATCAAAATGTGGTTAAAAATACATATGCACTATTTGGGAGTTTGTTTAACAGAACAAGTATAATAAAACTCAAGCATCCAATGAAATTTAGATTCATATCACAGAGAGTTGAGAGGGAAAGTGCGAATCAAGCAACTTAAGTCAAAAGTTGACAGAAATTTTCAGGTCCTTTGCATCTGTCTACAGGCATTTCCAATAATAGTGATACAGATAACTGAACTCAAAGCAACATGTCTAAATCATCAGAAATAAATAAGATTATGATAATAAAAGCTTCAACCACTGCAATTGTTTATTTCCAAACTGTTGGGAATTTCTAGCACAGAATAAGAAAGCAAGGCATGACAATGTTATCAAGCAGGCATGCCGGCTGCTTCCAGCAGCTGTTTCACCTTAGTGATGTAATCACTCATTGCTTCGTCCTTGGATTTCGCTGCCAAAAAAGAGTTCTGATGTCTCTCAGAAAACATAAAAGTAATAGAACAAAACATATATTGATCAACCTAGCTTTTATCTACCTTCAACAGCCTTCCATGCATCCCATTTAGCTCTGTCCCTCATGTTGAACATTCCTGGACGGCCTGTAAATCATACAGAAAATTCATGAATAACAACAGTCTTTATGAATATAGAAAAGAGGGATGGAATTACGAAACCCCCACCACCTATTGATAGTGAGAATTCAAAAGTGGAAAGACATTGATTTATTGATATTGGTTAAACAAGAGCACTCACTGGTGTTGACAGGTCCAACGGTAGCCTGCTTGTACAATCCATAAAGGATAAGCAAGTCTTCGTTTGATTGAGTCGGTGGCAAAGTCTTTGCTTTCTCAGCATACTGCTCAAAATCCTCCTGCATGACCATGTCCCAATTAGCGTGTGATGCTTCACGTGTCAATTCTTTTTGACAGAACAATATCAAGCATAGAAGTATAAAACTAGTTCAAAATTCAGAACATACACACAAATAAGATTCTGATAAATACTAAACTACATTAACAATTATCCATGATCATTATAGAGTACAGAATTAGCATCCCTTCCTAGAGATTTAGGATGCATATTTGATGAATTAAATTTCACACTGGAAAAAAAATAGGCCAATTACAGCATTTGGAGACCGGGATTCTTTCCACAATTTGGTCAAATAAATAGTTGTTAAAAGCATTATATAAAGCATTGCTTTACTAATATAACCAGAATCACTGAAAATATAATAATCTCCCTTTACAAATTAAATTACTAACTTGAGAGCATGTGTTTCTGCATTCATTTGAGGATCCATAAAAGAACAATCAATCCCCCAAAAAACTTAATCAGTATCCTCAAGTCTACAATACAAACAGTAGATCAAGGGATTCCTGCTACAAACCCTAAAGCAACTGAAGCCAAAGATCACATTTTATGGTACTATGCTGAATCGACATTTGTCCACATGAATTACTAATAAAATCTAAATGAATACATAGAGAAATTACAATTATCAATTACTTTCTTTTATTCAAAAGTAAGGCATAACTATGGAAGAAGCCACTCAATCCAAAGTTCTAACAAATCAAAGGATACTACATCCTCCGAGGCCATAAAACAGACCCCATCAAATCTCTTTCACTTCAAGATGAGTCTACAATACCCACCAATCAAATCCAACAAAAATTCCCCTTATTCCCCAGAAATTCGTCACCCCATAACAAATTAAACAGTGACACGGATCTGAAAATCCATAGCAGAAGAAGCAACGTATTTGCTAGCATAGAAACCTCCAACAAAAAAAATCAAAATAGAGAGCACAAGGCAGTAGCAAAATTGAATGCTATGTATGATATACATGATATGCAACAATTATATCTATTAAGGAGACATATAATGATTGATGAAAAACAAACGCTGAAACATATGAAAGCACATAGATTAAGGAGACAGACCTTCAAACCCATGTCTGTTTTGATTGGGAGACAGAGAGAGAGAGAGAGAGAGAGATTGATCTGCTTATGTAGATGACGATGAAGATGTTGGTAATCAGCGTTACGTTCGAAGCGTACTTATATTTGCTGAGTGGATGGTGTGTGGGCCTGGGAACAATTTCACACCTCACTGTAAAGTGTAAACCCAAATTCGTCTTTGATTGTGTGTTGTCGTCATAAATTATCAGTTTTTAAATGTGTAAAAATTATAATAAATTAATTTTATCATTAAATATATAAGATCATTTTATTATATTAAATTATAAAATTTAAAATTTAATTTAGTAATATATTATATTATTTGATGACCTAATTAATATTAAATTTTAATATTAGAGATTAATTTATCATACTTTTTATTTTTATGGACTAAATTTAAAATTTTTATTTTTTACTGACTAAATTGTAGAATTTGGTTATTTACCCTAACAATTTCCTTGGTGGATACAATTAAGAGCATTTTTTGTTTGCAATTTGTAAAATTAAAGTTGAGGCAAAAATGTTTTTATCAAAAATCAAGACTCTGACTTTTATTTTTAGAAACTCTTGTTTTTAAGTTCATTTTATTATTATACGTTTCTAACCACAAACCAAAGATGCACTAAGTTGTTTATTTATTTCTCTTTGAATTCCGTTTATTATTATCAAATTATCTTTTCACGCCAAACAGTAACATAAATTTGTTTATATACATATTAAATATATAATCAAATTATCTTATCATGCTTAACAATAACATTGGGTAAAAAAACAAATAACATAAATTTAAGGTGTATAATTAATTTTATCTTTTAACACGTAACAGTAACAAGAATTTAAATATATCATTAATTATCTTTTCACCCACGTAACAGTAACACAAATTTATCATCCCAGCCATGCAAGTCCATCTGTTTCTAGCTGGTAGAGGGACCTCGACGCATTTTTTCCCCTTCACCCTCTACTGATCTTCTTTATTTGCGTTCCTCTCATGGGGCCAATGAATCTGTCACTGAGACCAGTACATTGTTGGTTGGGCAGTTTTATATTCCATTCACAGCAGTGGGTTGGTTCAGCATGCCTTGATTATCATCATCACGATTTGTTTTGCAATAAAAGGAATTGGAAGGGTTAATGAAGTCCTAATTTGGTACAACTACAAAAGTTAAATTATTTCAATAATCGATTATAATCTGAATCAGTTTTTATTTGGATAGGGTTAGGGTTTTAAAAAAGTGATTTTGTGTAATTAATAGCATATTTATTAAGTAAGATTTGGATTTGAAATTTATAAAAGAAAAGAAAACAAATTATAGTAACATTCTCTCTAAGATTAAGATTTTATGTAATTATATATAGATTCTATTTGGATACAAGATTAAAAGTGTTTTTAAGATTTTTTTTTAATAGAATAAATTCTATATTTCTAATAGAAAAATTTTCAAAAATACTTATGATTTATATTTAAGCAAACCCATAATGTCACTCTTTTTTTATTTTTTTACACTCACCCGTTTAAGTTTAAAAATATTACATTAACATTTTTTATATATTTTAAAATACATATTATACTGATATTTTCTCAAACCTTATATTATGATTTCCTACCGGAAACGAAAGATAATGATTAAAAATATATAAAATGTTTGTATAATTACAAGAAACTTTTTAAAAAATATTTATGTAATTTGCTCAAGAAAAAAAATATGATTGTTGAAAGAAGAGATTCCCGAAAAAGAAAAATCTTTCATTTTCCAATTTTATTTTCTATCATGATTTTTTGTTATTGTCCTTATTTGATGCACTGTATTGCGGTATATACTAAGATACTCTTCCCAGTGCTTTCACGTTATGGACCTATCTAGTTGTAAATCTTTGCACAACTTGTGCCTTTAATATATTAGCTTTGTTTGCCGATAATATATATATATATATATATATATATATATATATATATATATATCTTTGTGCTTCTTGATTAGATGTTAGTTGGGTGTGGCTTGGCCCAATTTTTGTTGGTTCAATGGACTTTTGCCTTTAATTAGTCCGGAACACACCCTACTTTTTACTTGGTGCACCACTAACTTATTTAAAATTCTCTTTTTATCTGTCATCATCATCTTCTTCTCTCCCACTAGCTACCACTTCCATCAGTCATGCCGACGACTCCATCTGGGAGACCATCACTTACCCCCTCTTTCCTCCTTGTGGCGTTGCCATCTTTGTCCCCAAGATTGACGTGTATGCCACTCAACCACAACCCATCAGTGGTGCCACCACCTCCTTCGACCTAAAACTACGCATAATGGCACCACCATCACGCGTGCAACTATGGCACTACCGTTCATGACCGCCACGAGCGAGCGAGATAAGCTTGATTCAAATCAAAATGGAGTCTCAAGTCTGACCTCAGATCTGCCCACAATGGCACTGCTTTCTCCTCAAAGCACAAGTCTTTCCTTCTCACTTTCTATTTTGTTACCACTTTCCTCAACAACACCAACAACCTCCTCTTCCTTACCCCCACCCCTCCCTCTTAACTCCTCCACTTTCAGTCACAACTATGTGACACTATAAAAAAAAAGATGGCATCAAATACATTTTCAATTCATGGATCCTTTATTGCTCGGTTGCGCACCATGTCCTCTTTAACCTTAAATTGTGCACGGCTCCATCCCTCACCGGTTACAAATTGCTCAATCCGTAATAAAAAAAACATTTGTATTAAAATTGATCAATCCTTAATTGTATTAGATGAATTATAGATTAATCATTTCATAATTCATCTAATATAGTTACAGATTGATCAAGTAATGTATTTGTGATTATAAGTTTATGGTATGGTGGTGGGCTTGAAAAGGATTGGACATGACGGTGCACCGCAATATGGTGCTAGCATTTGTTGAGAGAGAGGAAAGGGTTCAATATAGGAATAAAGGCATTTATGGGTCATAATTTTTAATTTGGGGTGCACTCAGAAAAAATGGTATGCGTTAAATAATTTCTAATTAGTACGCATGGAATCAAGGTTGTCAAAATCGCAATTCTACATAGACTCATGGAGGTCTCGTAAAATCGAATCATAAAATCATAAGAGTCTACTTTAGAGAAAAAAAAAAAAGGTAAATTACCTAAATACGAAGAAAAAAATGAGCCAGGTGTATAGTAAGCAAAAAAGAGGTGCAGGAAGCAAATCCCTTATGAATCTGGCCCAAATACAAAAAAAAAAAAACTAATTCTCTCCTTATAAAATCTTCTCTTCCGCTACATCCTCACTTTCTCCCCTTCTTCTTCCACTGCTGCGTTGCATCTACTCCAAGAAAAGCAAAACATTTAACGTGAAGCATGGTGATTTGTGATTCATGAAGCATTGTGTGTCTAAACTAAACCTCTCTTCCTCTTTCACCGGAATATATTCCTTTCATTTTCCACTCTATCTTCTCTGTTAACCCCAATTTTTGCTTCTTTTTTTTTTTTAATTTTCGTCCATGGCTTCTTTTTCCATCCATGGCTCTCCTAGACACTCTCACTAGTGATATTGTTTCGCATAATCCTAGAATCGCCAAATCGCAACCAGACTCGATACTCGAGATTCTATGCCGATTCCACCGATTCTATGCCGAGTCCACCAATTCTACTCAGAAAACGATTCTACATGCGATTTAACTCGCAGAGGCTTAGTAGAATCGTAAAATCAGACAATTATACGATTTAAATTGCAATTTTGATAACCATTCACAGAATCCTCTCTTTTTGATTTTTAATAGGCATAGTTGAATTTTATTCTTTTGAGTTGTTGGGCACGGGGAGCATAATTTATTTGCGATTTTGTTCCATTTGTTTCTTGGGTGGGTGTTTATGTTTTTCATTTCATGTTATTGGTGTTTGTATATGGGTTGGGATATCCCTTAATATATTTCTCGTGTGTGTGGAGTTTACAATTGACGGGTAACATTTGGTGTTAACTAACTTCAATCTAAAATGCAAGGAGGGAAAAGGTAAGTGGAGAATGAATTAAAAAGGGTATTTAAGAAAATTCATTGTAAAAATAGAAAAGGGAGGTACATTTAGTTATGGGATATATATCACTTGTCATTATTACAAATTCATCACAACCTATTGGTGATGCAAATGTTATGGATTGGTGCTGACTGCCGAGGCCCCTTTTGGTCTAGACTTGGTTCTTTATTTATTTATTTACTTGAATCTAAAATCCCTTTAAAAAATTTAAAGTTAATTCAAATTATTTTGGATGATTTGCTAATTTAATTTAATTAAATATAAACAGCCCAAATAAAAGTTAATAAAAACATTGGTACCAGAATAACTAGAATCCTCTTTTATACCCCTCCCCCCCCCCTTCTTTCCTATTTTAATTTCAATAAAACAAAAACTTCCCAAATAAAAGTAAAAAAACATTGATACAAAAAATAAAGCTAGCATGCTCTTTTTTTTTTTTTTCCTTTCTTACTATTTTAATTAATAAAATATCCCAAATAAAAGTGAAAAAAACATTGATAAAATAAAAAATTGCATACTCTTATTTTTTTTTTCCTTTCTTCCTATTTTAATTTTAATTAATAACAACAGCCCAATAAAAGTAAAAAAAAATTGACACAAAATAAAAACAAGCATAACAAGGTCAATTTATATCTTTCAATTTGTAGAGCATATTAGAAGTTTGGAAATCTGTCAAGTTCTGACAGCCTAGAGAAAATAATGTCAATTTACATCTACATATGGTGAAACATACCAACACAAACACACTAAAAGGTGGGGAAAACAATTGCTTCCACAGTCACACCCTTCAGCAATTTCCCCCACTAACAAATAAGGATGAGCAATGACACCATCTTTATTTAAGGACTTAATGAACTAGCTCCAACCTAATGCTTTCAGGATCAATCCAACCGGTGGAAAAACTTAGTATGACACACAAGCAAAAAAACAAACATGGAAAAATCTGTGCTTTCTAAAAATCAGAGATGGTGACATCAGTTCTCGTCTCAGAATTAATATATTATAAATAAATAGATAGATCGATGTTCTATTCCAAGGTTATTTTATAGGTATTTTGTAGCTGATTTCTTATTCTCCACAAGAGAATCTCTCCCTCTCTCCATATATAATTCATAACTATTTTTAATTTAATTTTCAATTAATAGATTAATTTTATTCAAGTGAAGTATTTTTTATCCACACTAAACTTATATACATATTTTAAACATAAATTATTCTTATTCTCCAAATGAGAAACAGTGGTCTTTGTCTGCAGAAAATAAATAAAAATAGTCTCAATTAGGTGCTCTATGGCTGAGAAAGGTGCAAATCGCGGAGATATCCATATTTCCATTAAAGTCTTTGGAAAACTTAGGCTTGCTGTTGGAAACCTTCCAGTTATGCATTATATTAACTCAAATGAACATTTTAGAAGCCAATTTCATCAATCTAAGTATATTTCCTCACCTATATCTTCTAATATAAATTAATATTCATGTCTGTACTTCATAATCTACCTTAATACATGGTACCTGTTCCGCTCGGAGAGAACAGAAATGTCCAACAAGTGGTGTTGGATGGTTTTCTTTAGGATCAGGCTCTCTCTCTCTCTTAAGAAGCTTATGGGAGTGAAGCAGCTTAAGGAAGAAGAAGATCACAGCAGTAGTACTCACAACGCAATTGGCGTGCGGTGTGTGCAGTGTGAATTGAAAGAGAGAGTCAGAATTGTGTATGTGTGTACCTTTCACCATGGGATGTGTGGTATTTATAGGATTCAAACCTGGACTTTGATAGCAGACGGTTGAGCCCAATATCTTCTTCCTTGATATGTGGAGATATTGATAACTGAAAGATAATGCTCAT
>PYAF01002890.1:349832-362869 GCA_007407185.1 Glycine tomentella
GTGTGCAGTGTGAATTGAAAGAGAGAGTCAGAATTGTGTATGTGTGTACCTTTCACCATGGGATGTGTGGTATTTATAGGATTCAAACCTGGACTTTGATAGCAGACGGTTGAGCCCAATATCTTCTTCCTTGATATGTGGAGATATTGATAACTGAAAGATAATGCTCATATCTTCTATTTTCTGGTGATTATCTTCTAGTAGTTATGATGACAGACCATGGAGATTTAAACATTTGAATTAATAGGACAAAAGATAATATATGTTTATCTTTTATCTGTAACAGTACCAAACCAGATTGATTAAGTCCATCTTCAACTAGTCCAACTCCTCTTTCTTAACTGTAAGCAAGATTTTAAATATCGGTCGCATTGCAGTTTCGTCGCATTTGTTGATATCACAGTAAATCACGGAGAAATGTGGTCGATGCGGTCCCAATAGTGATTACAGACAGTTAAAAAACCTTAATGCTAAGGCCTAAATCACAACCGCAGACCATTTTTTAAAACTCTGTAAGTGATGCAGAAACAATGTCCTGCTGATTTTATAGTGAAAAACAGAACAATTTTGCCTACTGCCATTGTTGCATTCAGACTTCCAGACTGAAAATCCTTGCTTGAAAGGAAGACACGAACAATAGATATAAAATGTATAGGAATGTCCTAGTCAATTCTATTTCTATTGCCCCGCTGGACCTTGACTAGTTCCATTCTTCTCAATCAACCAACTCAAGGAATTCCTTGGCCACCAGAACATGCATCTAACAATACCAAATCAGGCATAGGTTAGGTATCACAATCACATTATACTGTTTGCTTATTTTCTTTGCTTTTTCTCTAGCTATCACACACCATTGCCTCCTTGCTTGCTTAATAATAATCAAAGTAAACATGGAATCAGAGAAAGATTTTTGCTTTACATTTTCTTTATTTTCAAGCAAAGAAGATGTGAGAACAAGTTAATTTCTCAGTTAAATATTTTGTAAGATAACAAGGAGATAATTATCCTGACTAAGAATGAACATGGCCATAATCGATCAAAACGGAAAGGCAAAAGAAAAAAGAATGAATGGTACATGTAAAATGCGCAAAGATACGGACAGTAAGATAAGCTTTTTTGAATTATTCCACACATTAGTTTTCCTTTTCAAACTTAACAATGTAATAAAATTGAGATTTCTAAATGCTTAATTGCATATGTTGCTGGCTTCGGCTCTTATCTGTTTAATTGCTTATGTTGTTACAATTTCTTCCATTTTGCTATGTATTCCAAAATTTCAAAACTACGAAGGTAACTGTCTTGTTCTTCAGTTTCAGGAGTTGGCACTTGAATAACCAAAGCTGAGATCAAATGTCACAACTATTTCAAACTCTGATGTGAATGTTGTATGGTGTACTCTAGTAGAGTTTATATACTCATGAATGTATCAATCCATCTTTCAAGTAATATATATATATATATATATATATATATATATATATATATATATATCAAATACTTAGTGGATGTAATGCTCCATCTAAGTTTTTTGGTCAATAAGGCTCCATCTAAGTTGTGGACTTATTGTAGTTCCTTTATTTTAATTTCCCATGATTTTCCAAATTTTAATGCAGAGTATCAAATTGCTTTCAAACTAAATCCATATTCACCATACCAAATTTTATTTTTTTTTTGTATTTTTTGGGATACATAAACTTGTCTTTGTGACTTGTTGGTAATGGATTCGAATCCGGAAACAATCAATTTGCATATGCAAGAGTAAGACTGCGTACAATATCTCTCTCCCTTACCTGTGCATAGCGTGGAGTCTCCGAACAATGGATACGTAATTTTTTTTTTTGTTTTATAAACTTATCTTTCATATACAGAGGCTAAATGGCAGAAAATTATTTCTTAATTTGGTTTGAAAGACATGAAATTCATAAAGTTAAAAATATAAAAGCTTCAAATGAAACATAAAAATTAGTGATTAAAAACATAGTACATGGGCCATAAAACAAAAAAGTGGACTCAAAAAGGATAAGTTGATGCAGTGAGTGCATATATTTCACAGAGACCTTCAATCAATCTCTCTTGCTAAGTAGTTTCACATTTCTTATTAGTCTTGTTTAAAATCATGTTGTAGATGAATGTTTAAATATAACAGGAAAAAACGAATAATTTTCTAAGCATCTAATAAGGGGTAGTACTTGGAATTTGTAAAAGCAGTCAATGAATTCGGCAACAACTTTTCTTGGAGTCCTACAAATATCAAACAACTTAGTCCAGTGATTCTCAGGTTTGAGACAGCAAGTCGGCAAGTGTGGCCAAAAAGTTAGTGTACAAAACATTGCAGAGAGCAAATTCCAGTTTCTACTCGGTTCTCACATTTTAAATGAGTTGTTATTTGTTTGCCCCTCTTTAAATGTTTCTTTTTAATGGAAGAGCTTGGCCGTACACATGCACTACTTTCATTCACCACAACTACATATAAGTAGGTGTTTCAATGTACTTCAAATTTAGTTGTATATTACTCAGACTCGTCAGTAGAACTAAACATAATTTAAATGCTTCTGTACAAATGCTACCCACACTAATTTAATGTCATTTCAAAACTCTTTACGTTTGTAACCTTGTGAGCTCATGCAGCAAGTTAGTTCAAACAACACTTCTTTTATGGTTCTTTGAGAGATTGCTTTGTTGAAGTAACTGATGATTGCTTGTCAGCTTCATAATTGATTCTGTTGTATTTGCAGAAAGTGATTTAAAGAATGAGAAATATGGAAGTGCAAGCTATATCAATTCAGTTGATTGTTTGGAGGCTGATCAGATGATTTTTGTGACTTGATCAAGTGTGTTGGGTCATATTTGAAAATGGTTCAGCTCTACATGAGCAACCATTTAGTTGTCCTCACTGTTTTCATGCTTATGGTTATATGGGATCTGAAAATTGAACTAAGTATCATCTAATTCTACATTGTACAGTTTTGTTGATCAGTCACTGGTTGTAGATTGTAAATTTGACAATCTTATACAGTTATGCTATAATTTTCTGATGGAGAGCTACACACCAGCTGCACAAAGTTTATTTCATTAGTTTTTCACCCAAGAGGTGGATTTAGATTTGCAACACAATCGTGTAAGGGTAATTGAAACAAATTTGATTGATCTTCTTGATTCGATCTGTTTGATATGGTGTTGTATCTTATGTTTGTTTGCAGAAAAGTTGTTTCTCTTGTCACTGAAAACAATATGAACACACACAATAACAAAGAAGGGGAGTGAATTGGTTAAAACAGAGTCTTTAAAATTTCTTTAAAATAAGCAGCGGATATAGGATCTTTAACACAATTAAACTAAGAATGTTTCAATCAATCAAATCATTCAGCTCAAGAAAACAATTACTAAAAGCTTAACTTGTTGAGTAATAAAAATTTCACCAAAAGAATCACATATTAGTATGATAAGAAGAGATTAAAGAAAGTAATCAACACAAAGAGCTATACTGGTTCACCTTTCAACAAAAGAAGCTACATCCAGTTTCTTCCAATCAAACCTTGGCTAAAGTTCCATTATTAACAAAATATGTTCTTTACAAGCTTACAAAAGATCACCCTTTATCAACCCTAGATAAAGAACTAAAATGTAAAACCCTATTAGACTTCTAATGATAAGACATAGAGAACTCTTCTCTGCTCTTCTCTCTAGAGAACTCTACTTTAAAAAAGCTTTAAAGAATCTCTTTGTAATAGTTACAAACAACCAAAAATACAAAAACGAATTTACAAGCAAAGCTAATGGAGAGAGACAACCTGATGATCCAATGATTATGAATGAATATGGTTTAACAATTAGAGTTGAAAATGAAAAACAATTTCAGAACTTCCTCTCCAAATGCATCTTTGAAATCTTGTCCAAGAAATCTTTCAATATACCATGAAGATTTGAATATGTGGGACAAGAACTTTAGAACTCAGAATATCATTTCTCTCTTTCAGAATGAAAACTTTGAAAATTTCGTAGAGTGTCTTGTGTTAGTTTCATAAAATCTTTCAGCTATTTATAAAAAAAAGTTGTAACTGAATGTAATCGATTAAATTGTCAAAGTAATCGATTAAAACTTCACATGTAATCGATTGAAAACAAGTTTAATCGATTAAAATGTTCTTCAATTTTCTGGAAAGAATATATGAACAAAGTAATCGATTATTTCGAGTTGTAATCGATTAATGCAGGGATTCTCTATTTCATAAATGAACTAAGTAATCGATTACGAATAAGTGGTAATCGATTATCACTGTCAAGTCATATTCTGTGTTTATACTGAGTAATCAATTACTTAATGTTTGTAATCGATTATTTTGTTCTTTAAGGCTCAAGTAATAGATTACTAATATGTGGTAATCGTGAAAAATAGTTTTTCCAAAAACTGGAAACCATGAGCACTTTCATGAAATCTTAAACCTTTTCACAAACCATGTGCTTTTGTAAAAATATGAATGCAAGCAAATGAATGATGTTTATGCAATATTATAGATCATAGGATGTAACTCTCATACATCTAAGTATTACAAGTGTCTTCAATTGAGTGACATGTTAAAAGCTAAAAGAATTATCCAACTTTAGCATATATCTTGATCCTTCTTCATGCTCCTCCTGTATCTAAGAGTCACCAACAAAATGCTTCCTATAAGTGTCTTGTAGTTGCTGCTCAAGTTTGTACTCTGAATTGTCTTGTGCTAGATGTCTAACAAGCTTCTAGTTTGAATAATTTGTTTCTAGACACACATCATTAACAATTACGAGAAAGGCGTATGAGAAATGAGAATCATACAATGATACAATTAGTTTCTTTTGAAAGGAATTGGTCATAATTCAACATGTTTTATTTTTATTTTTTGTCGTCAAATGCATTTTGTGTTGCTCCAAGCACGCACAACCGCTTCAGACCTTTTCCTTATACAACTTGTGTCCATTAGTGTGATCACATTATTACTTTTTATTTAATCAAAAGAGGCCAATTGATGCAAACACACAACGCAAAAGCAATCCCAACTAGGTTGGCACCACAAATACTATCCAGCAAAACAACATGTCAAGAATATATTAATAAAAAAAATATTAGAAAAACAAAATAAACATGGGATGCATAAACCGGACCCATGAGAGATCAAATGATTTCCTGGTGATCAAAGAAGCAGACTTAGGTAGCAAGATCAAGTGTAGAAGCTGAATACAAAAGCTTGGTTATTACTGCTGCTTAAATCCTTGGGATTCAGTCACTGTTAAATGAGCTTTAAATTCAAATTGACATTCCTACTATATGTAGTCATAATCTTAGCACTATAGCACTTATGAACTTGATATCTTTGTTGTATGAGAGAAGGTGTTAGACAAGTCTCTATAATTGTTACTCATGTTTCAGCTTAGGACCAGTTTGACTAAGTTTCTTGACCAATCTCAAAGTGTAGTCTTTTTCTCAACTTCAGAGCACTCTGAGATTGTAGGGAGAATGGAGTATAAGTTGAGTTAACATTCTAACTCAGCGCAACTGTTAAAATTAATTTATCAGCTGTCATTTTGTAATGCAATTGGAGTTAGTTAGGATCTACTAGTGCAATTTGTCTTTTTTGATCAGGTATAACTTCCTATATTAGTCTATGAAAAAAAAACTTGCTATCTTTTAGTAGTATTAGATCCAATTTTTAAAAAATATTAAAAGAAAATGGGAATCATCAAACACATTTGCGAGACATAAGAAACTCCTAAAAAATAAAATAAAAAAAAGGAGAAATAGCTTCTTTTTTAAAAAAAAAAAAACTAATCGAAGCAACTTTTAAAAAATAAGTTGTACATTTAGTCTTTCTCTCATCCCAAAGTAATCGATCTAAAAATAAATTATCAAATAGCTTCTATTTTATTTTTAGAGTTTTGGATTTGAGATTTAGTTTTAAAGTAATTTTTAAGCCATAAAGGTGAATCAAGTAGTCATATTTTAAGTTTCTTATAAATTGTTGTCTTTAAAATTTCTAGTATTTTCAAATATAAATCAAATGATTTAATAATTAACACATAAAAATTAGTTCTTGACTTTAGAAACCCCATATACAACTCTTTGATGGTGACTGTCTTAATTCAATTACTTCTCCTTTTCAATCTATCTTTCATTTCTATCTTTAAATTTAATATCTACATTATTTTATGATATACCAAAAAAAATAATCTCAACACAGTTTAAATTGTTCTTGAAAAATAAAATGCAATTTATTTGAGTAAACCATCAATTTCATAATTTATGAAGTCTCGCCTTTTTATTGGATGCATCTACCATCTCACATTTGGGCTGTGTCTATTTTCTCCCAGAAAAATTATACTTTTGCGGATAGAAATGCCTATTTAAAGCTTTTTTTGTGGGGGAAGTCCAAAAACCTAGCAAAAATTATCCACCTTCCCACCATTATGGTGGGGCTGAGTTAGAGAAGAGACTAACTATTATCCCATAATCACTAATAAGTTAATAACTATGCCAACAGCAATAAAGAAAACAGCCTCTTAATAAAATCATGACTGCCAAATAATCCAGACAAAACAAAATGCTAGTTAAACCAACAAACTTGAATAAAAGTTCACAAAAATAGGTGAAGATATCCACGTTTTAGACTGAACATGTTCTTAATAAAGCTAATCAATCTCGAGCAAAAATTGTCTTGCAACAACTATTATATGAATGGACTACAAACGTGAGACTTCTAAAGGTCATCACTTTTTGTCTTCCTTCTCGGCTTCAGCGGCCTTCTTCAGTCTGGCACCATGATGGCGTTTGTTTGTGCGTTCAAGTCGAAGCTTGTAATAAGCTTTAAATGCCTTCATGTCATCTGTAACCTTTACAAGTTCAACAGTTGGCTTCTCCCTCACAATAGGCAAGAAAGAACCCTGAACTTGCGTTGCATTTGCAAGCTCCTCGGGAGTAGAATCATCAGCCTATAATAAAACAACAGTCAGATTTCACACATACATCATTCCTTTTTACCTTTCACCAGAAATGATGATATCAAAATTAAGAAAATGCCCGCACAATCAAAACAGATAATTGAACATCTGTATTACCTTAACCTTGCGTGCCCGTCTTGGGAACACAACCAATTTGGCCTTGTATGTTTTCAGCCTCTGCACATTAGCTTGCAGACTTTCCAAAGAACGGTTCTGGCGGCGATGATCAACAGCAATACCAATTGTTGGTGCAAGCTTTTTGGGAATCCCTGCTGCCTATGGCATAATATAGAAAATACATAATATCAAAAACATATCTAAAAGCAGAACTCATGTTTATTTTCATTTTATAATAAATAAATGCTTAAAATAATTTTAGGGTAATATCATCTTCAAGCTAAAAAAACAGGAAGAATTGAACTAAAAACCCACAAGTAATAAGGATATTCCCAGAAATTAAATTTCAAATGAATAACTAATCATTAATGTGTTAACTGTTTAGTACTTTATATGCTCTTCCATTGTGAGACACTAAATGATACACGGAGGTTTGGGTTTAGTACCTCAAAATTCATGTGGCGTGGAGTTAAAAATATCAAGCTGGATAATAACTACATACAATTAAAATAGGAGATACAAGTATTACCTTAAGTTCTTCAAGGGAAAATCCCCTTCCAGCTCTCACTTTCATGTTGTATTTCAAAGTTTGACCATGTACAATGGGTCTAAGAGGTCCAGCTGTAGGTCTGGGGAAAATCTTCACAGCTTTCTTCTGACGAGCTAAAGAATACAGCAATAACATGTCAAAGAATTAAAAGTAACCATCAATACTAATTCAAGCTGATCTTTTTAACACAAGACTAACACAGAAATTACTAAGTTTCAAAAGAACAAGAAAATATGTTAAATTACCCAACCGTCTTCTTGTCTTCCGTGCTGGCTGATTGAACCAGGTCTTCACATAGTTCTGCCAGTGCTTACGGAAGTGTCCGTTGGGGATAACATTGTTATGCTTAACCATGGCTTTGGCTTACCTTACACATAAAAGTCAACCACGACAACAAGTTGGATTATGTAATAAGGTAATTGATAAGCACAAGATAGTGTAAAAATAGCAGATCAATCACAAACAACAAATACAATAACCACATTCGATACATTAAATACTCAATAAGTAATGCAATGTCAGAATGTCCTTAAAAAATAGGTGGCAGTGAAAACCAAGAAGAATTCAACTACAATAGACCGTATCGCTCATAATAATTTACAACATATATCAAACATCACAACAAAAAAAGCGCATGTCTTCATAAAAAATCATTGGACATATACAACGAAAATTGTTATATTGCAACATTTACATAAAACATTGGATGGTCTCGTTAACTAAATACATCCACAGTTCTAAGTTAACATGTTTCCAGAGAGCAAGATTAGCCACACAACTCGAGGCTAATCTCACACTAACGGGAATATATCTTGGTATAATCATAATCAAACACAGAACAGAAAATCAAAGCAACTTTCAGAGTCCTACATCTTCCAAAACAATAACAGCTCAAACATACAAATAGAAAACCAAATACAAGGGAAATAGAACATCGGAAAATACGATAGCTCTACCTCTAATTCATCCCCAAGCACTACTAATCCAGAAAACAATGAACAAAACCAGGAGAACGATCCACTTTCAGAAGCAAAAAAAGACGCGAAATTTCAAAACAGAATAAAACGAGCAGTGTCTCAGAAACGCGACAGCGTAATTAAGATCTAGAATGAGAAATGTACGCAGTGTTGCAATGAAGCATCTAAGAAGAAGAGGAAGAAGAAGAAAGGTGAGAGCTACCCGAGGCTTGTTCACGCGCAGAAACAGCAGCTGAGAAAAATGGCGTAGGCACGAGTTAGGGTTTGTGCTGGTTTTTAAAGTAGGCTACGACTCATACAAAACCTAAATTGGACGGTTCGGATTGCGTTTAGGTATTACGACTGTTTGGGCCTCCATGGATAATGGGCTCATAATAAAAAGCAAGATCCAGTTCAAATGAGAAAAAGAAAAAAGCAAACTACTATTTTCACTACCATATTTGTTATCCCCAGTACCACAATGTGGGCACGAAAACACAAAAATGCCCTAAGGCAATCCCCCCCCCCCTTTTGTTTTTTTTATTCATAGAGGAACTATGATTTTGTTGTCTTCTGAGTTGACTGACATAATGAAATCATACTTCCGTTGTGTTTTTTTTTTTGTTTTGCAAAACAATACAATGGAATCATGATTATATGGTGTTGAGTAACATAATAAAATCATGATTTTGTTGCACAATGGTGATGGAGATAAAATAACAAAATGGAATCTTACTTTCATTCCACAGTTGGAGCTGGAATAAAAATACACAACAAAATCATTTGGGTCTGAAGAGTTTTTTGCTTTCACAAACAGTCGACTATATGCAAATATAGTTGAGTATTTGTTCTTCAGAAAACTCAGGTGATGTGAAGAAGAATATAGTCAACTATCTCTATGACCTTATCAACTATTTCCATTCCAAGGTTATAAAAATGAGTTTTTCGAAGGAGCTTCGTGTGACACCATGCTTTCATATTTTGTTCACTTAGATTTTCATTGAAAGAGCTTTAAAACCTCTAAGTGTCATCGCCACTTTGATCCTTTGATTGGAAACTCTTTTTTACATGGAATCAATAGATGTATGCATTGGATCATGAAGAGAAGTTGATATTACATAGGAAGTGTTTTCAAACTTTCACATCTTTTACTTATCAGGTGAAATCTTTTCTTAATTTGTGTTTTGATTTTTGTTTTCATTGAGTGGGTTACTCAATGGTGTTCATGTAGTGAGTTTTTTGCATGTAGGTTTTAGTTCTTGATAAGTTTTCAAGAGTTAGTGCATTTGTGAGTGCTTTTTCTTGTGAATTTGATTGTAACTCAAAGATTATATTGGAAAGATCCTAGTGGATTACTAGGGACTAACTGGATGTAGATTTATTTGAAATCGAACTAGTATAAATTGTGTTTGCATATTTTCTATAACCCTTCAACTCTTATATTGCTTCTTGTTTAAGTTTCTTAACATTTATGTGTTGATATTTGTTTTGTATCATTGTGTAATTGTTTAATTGTGATTAAGAAATCAAAGGATATTTACAACACACCTAAATCTCTTGTTTCCACTAGATTAAAGGAAGCTATTTGTGAAAAAAGTTTTAACTTGGGTCTAAAATTGATCTGAAACCAATTCACCCGTGATGGAGGTCCATTGCAAGCTAAAGGACCTACAATGAAAGCTTGAAGAACTTCATTTGGTGAGCTTTAAAGGAACAATGATTAGAGCTAAGACTCAAGCACTTCAAGATCACATCCAAACCAACTTGGACAAGCATGAAGAAGCACACCAGCTTGGAAAAGACACAAAACAGTCTGTGGTAATCGATTACCAGCTATTTGTAATCGATTACCAAGGCACTTTGTAAAATCACATCCAAACCAACTTGGACAAGCACGAAGAAGCACACCAGCTTGGAAAAGACACAAAACAGTCTGTGGTAATCGATTACCAGCTATTTGTAATCGATTACCAAGACACTTTGTAAAATAGTTGTTGTTTATTTTAATTGATTACCAAACATCTGTAATCGATTACACAAGCATTAGAATATGCAAAAACTCTATTTTAATCAATTACAAGGATGAATTGATCGATTACTTCAGCATAGAACTGCACCTGCGTGTGTTGGACAGCCAAAAGTCACTTTAGGAAAAGCTTGCACTTCAAGCTTCATTTGGACTTCATTTCAATTTGCATTTTTCTTACATTTAGTGGCATTTGATGTGTAACTTTGTGGCCTATATAAGTTGGTCCAAACTGATTGTAACTAACTTTGGTTCATTAATACAATTTTGAAAATTGTTGAGAGTTTCTCTCTTGTTCTTGTGTAAGAACTTCTTGAGTCTTATCAATGGCTTCTCAATGTTATTGTGGTGATTTTTCCTAGGCTTCTTGGAAAGCTTTTCCATGGTGCCATCCATTTTCATCCTTAACCTCTCTTCCATCTTCCATTTCTGCAATTAAAAGCTTCTAAACAACCCCATTTCACAAGAAGTGTTGATAGCTTATGTGTTCTTGAAGTTGCTTGAAGAGTGAGTTTTGTAACACCCCAAAATTTCATAACTATAGTCAAATATTTATACAAGTCTTAGGTTATGGGAAAATTAATGGTCTATGTTCGAATTATTTGGGTAAAAGATTAATTAGAGGCATTATAAACATGTTTGGGGAAAAATGACCATATTGCCCTTACCGTAAAATAGAAATGACAGAAATGCCCTTGAAGTTAAAATGACGAAAATGCCCTTAGATATTTTGGCTAGATATTTTGTGGTGAAAATTACATAAATGCCCTTGGACATTTTGGAAAATTACAAACACGTCCCTAAAGTGACAAATTAAAACCTTAGAATAGAATTTCTATAAATTTTATAAGGTGACTACTTTGAAATGGTATTCAGAAGGATGGAGGTGGCAGAACAATATGGAAAAATGAGAAATAGAATCTGTGGAATTTTCTCTCAATTGTAGGATGTCCAAATTTACACAATAAAATGGTTTAGTAATTTTGATGGACAGAAGAAGAATAGACCAAGTAGAATTAAGATAAGAACATTTTGTAGGCAAGGATGTGCATTATTCGGTATAGATTGCTTGTGAATAATTTTAAACTATCATTAAAGCCAATTTTTGGAGATCTCTAGAATTCTATTATTTCATATTATTTTAGGTGAAAGAATTCAAATTAAAATTAAACTTCTTACAAGGAATTACCATGTGAAAAACCTTAATTGGAATAAGGTTTTTCTTAAGCATCCAATGGTATAAAAGGAAGGAAATTCATATCCACACCCCTAGGTTTAAAGTTCACGAAAATGGTGTAGAATAGGCAAGAAGATTCATGAAAGCCACTTGTAGAGGTAAGCCATATGATGAATACAAGTATTAGGACACTTGTATGGCATGGATGCAAAGAAAGCAAAATCTTATCTTGTCTCCTTTGACAGAACACGTGGACAGTTCTCAACATTATTTCAACAATCCCAACGGTCAAAAGTTACATATGTGGGATAGTAGTTTACCTTTAAAATTTTAAAGAGATCCAATGGTTAACGAATCCAAAATTGGAATTTTATTAAAACGGGTTTTGGGATAAACTCAAGAATGGAAGGAAAACATAAAAATCTTCCTTGGCAAGCTATTCCACGAAAATACAAGAAGGAAGGAGAATTATTGAGAACCTTCAAGAGCTTGGACACTTAGATGGTGGAGAATAAAGAGCCTTCATGATTTGGCCACTTGGAAAGTAAGGTAATGATGGCTTAGGAGATTTTTTTAGTTTCAACCACTATATAAAGGGAGAGGGACAGAAAACTCAAGTTATTCTCCAAGCTACTCTCCCACCTAGTTCCTCTTCCATATCCCTCCCATCCTTTCATTTCCAAGCCTAAATGAAGTTAGAAAATAAACCCCACCATAGTAAAGCAACACATGAAAGCAAGGAGAAGCTAGGGAAAAGTTTGGCAAGCTTTTAGGAAGAAACAAGGTATGTATGGGGAAGTTTTATGGTAAAAATAATTTAAGTATTATTTGTGTTTGAATAAGTATGAATAGGGGGGTTTATGTTAAATATAATTTAAATGTTTCTTTACTTAAAGTATTTCATCTATTTCTTTGAAACAAATTTTGCCCACCATGTGTTTGATAAAATGTTTCAAAGAGATCAAGATGGTTTAAGTGTTGTTTGTGTGAATAAATATTTGGGATTCTCGTGTTGTTGAGTTATGAATATTTATGAATTTCACGAGTTCTTATGAAGCTTTATGATTAAAGATAGTTTAAGATTGTTTGTTTAAATAAGTGCTTGAGTTTGATGTATTATGACTTGTCTTTGAGAAATTTATGGAGTTGAACTATGGTTGTATGCTTGAGTGCTTTTATAAAGTTTTATGTGATCAGTGGAAGAAGTTTTACATGTTGTTGAACTTTGTGTTAGTTCCATGT
>PYAF01002890.1:362969-407310 GCA_007407185.1 Glycine tomentella
AAGCTGTGTTGCCCTGCGGGGGTTAAGCCGCGTTACCTCAAGAAGGGGTATGTCAGATAGCTAGAATTGAGACGAGCGTTTAGACAAAAGGTGTCTAAACTGGGGGGTAGTAACAGTGGGGAGATCACCTACCCATGATGATCACATGTAGTGTGGGTGTGAGTCCTTTTGCAACACTGACCTACCCTGACTGTTCGGTCCAATTCCGAGAGAGAGAGAGTAAGCTATCTTGACTATGGTACCAAATGTTGAGAATTTGAGGGAATCATGCATTATATAAAGAAGATAATCATGCATCGTATTTTGATGATGTTATGATGACTTTCTGTATGTATTCTTTGATGATTTTCTATATATATTTTGTGACTTGAATTATGTTTATCATAAACTTACCCTGTACTTTGTGTCTGTGGTTGACACCTGCTATGACCTCAAATTTTATTTGAGCAAGCAGAGGATCAGTAAAAGACTAGCAAGCTGATGGATTTTGTGGAAGATGGTTGGAGGATGTTTTGTGGCAGATACTTTGTTATGTTTGTAATATTTTAGTTATGTGAACTATGTACTGGAACTTATATCTGTATGTATTATATTGGACTTTTAAATATTAATTAGTGACAAAAACCTTTTAAGATTAATCATTAGTAAACAAAGTTTGAGATTTTAATTGAAAATTAAAAAGAGTTTTCAGTAAAATATGAAAATGAATTTTTGTGCAAAGTATTTAGTTATTTGTACTATGCAAAAGAATTAACAACAATCTGTATTTTATTGAGCATCAAACTTTCAAATACTTCTCAATGAAGAAAATCTTTTGTATTCTTTCGAAATTTTGAAGATTATTCAATAATGGAAATTTTGAATTGATATTTTTAAATAAGTTGAAAAAGAATTTCCACTAAAAAGCAATAAAATACAATATCATAAATTGAGGCGTTACAAGTTTCATTGCAAGGTAGATTTGGGAAAACTAATGGCTAATGGTTCAACCATACATCAAGTGGTATCTAGAGCCTAATCCTTGTGGAATCTTCTTTAAGTTCAGTTTTAAAACTTCTTCAAAGGTAAAATTCTGCACCAAGTCTGAAAAACGAAAATCCATTTCAATTTATTGTGTCTTGTTATTTTCGTGTGAATCTTGGTGGGTTAGCTTTGTGATTGATTCTGCCAACTACCCTAGTGGTTTCCTTCAAGTTTCATGTAATTTCATGTCTTCATGTTCTTCATGTGTTCTTGAAAATTTTCTAATTTTCTAGTCTTGATTCTTGTCAATTTTTGTTTGTAGTGTTTTTTGTGTTGTATGACCACTTGTTTTGATTCTACTATCATGCCTAAACTGAATTGAGTTGTTAGAAACAAATTTTACAATTGTTATACATTGTTTTTAGTGATTCATTGAATTCCCTTAAGAAATTTTGAACTTGTGCAAAAGAAAAACAAAGGCTTACAAAAAAAAGTTGTGAAAGAAACAAGAAAATACCAAAGAGAAACATTTTGGTTCAGCCAAATAAATTATTCATTGGTGGCTAGAAAAAGTGAAAGAAAAATAGAATTTAGAGGCAAAGCAAAGTTAAAAAAGCTACAAGTTCAAATTTCCTTTGGACTACAAAATTAAAAGAACTTGTATGGCATGCAAATTTGGTGAAATTTGGCTTCTATCAATTGAATTTACTTAGCATAACCTCCTTGTGCAGTTTGGTACAACCCATAGTATTCTTTGAGTTGTCTCATTAAATTCCAATTAGAGTTGTGCTTTTCTAAAAAAATTTCTTTTGTTGCTTGTCTCTTAAAATTTTCAAGGTTTTGTCTTAGAGTTTTCTTGTTCTTGGACTCTTGAGTTTAGCCTAGAATTATTTCCTATTTCACTATTGTAAAGAAGCTTGATTTGATTAGAAGTTTTGTTTAAGAACTATAAAGAGTAATAAGAGTGGAAAAAGGCAAGAGAGAACATTCTAGAAAAAGCCTAGAAAGTGTGCAAACACAAGTGAGAGTGGCAAACACTCAGAGAGTGGTGAGAAATTTCCTTATATACTTGTGTTTTTGCTAACCAATTTTTTTAAGGATGAGCTCAATAGGAGATGAGGCTTTGTCACCTAGGACCTCTAGGTTGATGAGAGCCATGAGAAAACAAATGGAAGACTTGCAAACCAAAATGGATGCAAGTTTGAAGAGTTACAAAAGGAGACCCAAAGGAGGAGTCATCCATTGAGAAGTGTGGATGGAGAGGTTCATAGTAGTAGGATATTATGATGAAAGGAGTGAGATGGAGGATAGGAGAGAAAATAATAGAAGAGAAAATAGGAGATATAATCCTAGGAGGAAAAATAGAGATGAGGAAGATTGGAGGATGAGGAGGGAAGCAAGAGAAGGGAGGAATAGAGGATTAGGTGGAGTGAAAATAAAAATTCCAAAATTCCTTGGCAATAATGATCCCGAAGAGTACTTTGAGTGGAAAATGAAAGTAGAACAAATTTTCTTATGCCAACAATTTGATGAAGAAAAGAAAGTTACTATAGCAACTCTAGAATTTGGTGGCTATACTTTGATATGGTGGAACCAAATTCAAATGGATATAGAGTAAATTCTTGGGATGACTTGAAGGCATTCTTGAGAGGAAGATTTGTCCCACTTATTATGTAAAAGAAGTCCAAAACAAGCTCCAAAGACATTTCCAAGGTTACAAGAGTGTTTGATGACTACTACAAGGAAATGAAATTAATGATGATAAGGGCTGAAATCGTGGAGAGCCAAGAAGCAACATTGGCTAGATTCCTTCATGGCTTGAATAGAGAAATTCAAGATGTGATGGAGCTACATTCTTATGCTACAATTAAGGAGCCAGTCCACAAAGCTCAAAAGGTGGAGCAACAACTAAAAAGGAGAAAAGCTTCCTTTTCCAAGACCAATGGGGCTACAACTTCCAACTGCAAAGACAAGCCTAAAAGGAAGGTTTCTCATGTGAAAAATAAGGAAGAAAGGATGGAGAGCCCAAGCAAAAAAATTGTGGATCCAACTCCTAAAAGATCAAGCAATATCAGGTGTTTTGAGTATCTTGGTAAGGGTCACATTGCTTCCCAATATCCCAACAAGAGAACTATGATTTTGCTTGAAGATAGAGGCATAAAGAGTGAGTCTTCAAGTTACTCAAATAGTTCTTTAAGTGAAGAAGAAGAAGAACACACACTAATGGAGGCCGAAGAAGGTGATCTCTTGATGGTAAGGAGAATGTTGAACAATTTTTGCCTAGAAAAAAAGGAAAGTCAAAGAGAAAATATTTTTCACACAAGGTGCTTAGTTGAAAAGAAAGTGTGCTCACTTATCATTGATGGAGGAATTACACTTGCCAACCACAAAGCATCCAAGGTCATACAAGCTACAATGGCTTAGTGAAAGTGGAGAAGTGATGGTAAATTCTCAAGTGCTCATTCCTTTTCTATTAGTGCTTATAATGATAATGTTCTTTGTGATATTGTACCTATGGAGGCTTGTCATATCCTTCTTGGTAGGCCATAGCAATATGATAGAAAAGTGATACACGATGGCATGAAGAACACTTTTGAGTTTGAGCACTTAGGCAAGAAAATTATTTTGAGGCCTTTGACTCCTAGACAAGTGTGTGAGGATCAAGTGAGAATGAGAGAGAAAAGACTTGAGGAGTTAAAAAAAATACTACACTTGATAAAAAATTCTGCACAAAAAAGGCAAAGAAAATGAGCTTCAAATGAGAAAAACTAGTGGGAAGCAAAGAAAAGAGAAAGAAAATGAGGACAAACAAATTCATGAGATTAAAGAGAGTTTGTTCTTGAGTGAAAAATAAATCAAAAGAGTGTTATTGGCACAAAAACCTCTTTATTTTATGCTTTCTAACTCTCTTTGTTTATATATTGAAAAAGAAGGTGAAATTTTGCCCAAAGTTATGCAATCACTTTTGGGGGAATATCAAGATGTTTTTCCAAAAGAAGTGCCCAATGGCTTGCCTCCTTTGAGAGGCATAGAGCACCAAATTGACTTGATTCCAGGTTTCTCACTCCCAAATAGGCCAACATATAAGACTTCCCCCATGGAAGCAAAGGAGATCGGGGGAAGCAAAGGAGATCCAAATACAAGTGGAAAAGCTACTTGACAAAGGGTGGATTTGTGAGAGCATGAGCCCTTGTGCTATGCCTATTATTCTTGTGCCTAAGAATGAGGGAACTTGGAGAATGTGCACGAATTGTAGGGCCATCAACAACATCACTATAAGGTATAGACATCTCATCCCTAGACTTAATGATCTTTTAGATGAATTGCATGGTGCTACTATTTTCTCTAAAATTGATCTTAAGAGTGGTTATCATCAAATAAGGGTGATGGAAGGGGATGGATGAAAAACAACTTTCAAAACAAAATTTGGGCTTTATGAATGGTTAGTTATGCCTTTTGGTTTGACTAATGCACCAAGTACCTTTATGAGACTTATGAATCATGTTCTTAGATACTTTATAGGCAAGTTTGTAGTAGTGTACTTTGATGACATTCTTGTTTATAGTGCCAACTTAAATGATCATTTGATGCATGTTAAAAGTGTCTTGGAGGTGCTAAGGAAGGAAACTTTGTATGGAGCAATTGATAAATGTTCCTTTTGCACTTCACAAGTTGTGTTTCTAGGTTTCGTAGTAGGTGCTCAAGGAGTCCAAGTGGATCAAGAGAAAGTAAAAGCCATCATGGAGTGGCCAACTCCAAAAGGTGTGAAGGATGTGAGAAGCTTTGATGGTTTAGCTAGCTTTTATAGGAGATTTGTGAAGGACTTTAGTACCATTGCTTCTCCTTTGAATGAATTGATGAAGAAAACCGTGAGCTTTTCTTGAAAGCAAGAACATGAAATTACTTTCCAAACATTAAAGGATAAGTTATTTCATGCACCTATTCTTGCATTGCCTAATTTTAATGATTCCTTTGAATTGGAATGTGATGCATTTAATGTGGGCATTAGGGGTTTTTTGGTTCAAGATAAACATTATATTGCTTATTTTAGTGAGAAATTGAAGGGTGAATGTTTGAACGCAAACTTGACAACATTATCTTTTACCTAGGGAATTTGTGATACATAGTGATTATGAATCTCTTAAATATTTGAAAAGTCAAGGCAAACTCAACAAGAGACATGCTAAGTGGGTTGAGTTCATTGAGCAATTTCCTTATGTAATTAAACACAAGCAAGGAAAGTTGAATGTGGTGGCGGATTCCTTATCAAGGAGGCATTGTTTGATTTCTATGCTTAAAACTAAATTGCTTGATTTTAATCAAATAAAGGAATTGTATGCAAGTGATCATGACTTCTCTAGTATTTTTTTTTATGCGAGAAAGGGGCTCATCAAAGATATTTTAGACATGATGGTTTCTTGTTCAAGGAAAAGAGGTTATGTGTTCCTAAAAGCTTTTTGAGAGAATTTTCATTAGGAAAGCTCATGAGAATAATTTGATGGGGCACTTTGGTGTGGATAAAACTTTGGCTATTTTTTACATGAACATTTCTTTTGGCCAAAAATGATGCATGATGTGCATAAACTTATTTCTCAATGCATTGTTTATCATAAAGCTAAATTTAAATTAATGCCTCATGGTTTATATACACCTTTGTCTATTCCTAGCTCCTCTTGGATTGATATTTCTATAGATTTTGTACTTGATCTTCCAAGATCCAAGAGGAGAAAGGATTCTATTTTTGTTGTTGTTGATAGGTTCTCAAAGATGACACACTTCTCTCCTTGTCACAAGAGTGATGATGCTTGTGAAGTAGCTAATCTTTTCTTCAAAGAAGTGGTGAGACTACATGGTTTGCCAAGAAGCATTATGAGTGATACAGACACAAAGTACCTTATCCATTTTTGGAAAACATTGTGGGGTAAGCTTGGTACAAAAGTCTTGTTTTTATCAACTTGTCACCCACAAACGGATGGTCAAACCGAGGTGGTGAATAGGACCTTGGGTCAACTCCTTAAATGTTACATCAAGGGTAATTTGAGAACTTGGGAGGAGTGTCTACCTCACATTGAGTTTGCTTACAATAGAGTAGTTCACAAGACTACTTCCTTGTCTCCTTTTGAAATTGTTTATGGCTTTAATCCTTTTACTCCTCTTGATTTATTGTCTTTACCTAACACTTCTTCTATGATTAATCATGATGCTTTGTCTAAAGCTTCTTATGTTAGGAAAATGCATGAACAAGTGAAAGCACATGTGGAGAGGAAAATGGAACAATATGCAAAGCAAGCCAATAAGCACAAAAAGCAAGTGATCTTTAATGAAGGAGATTTGGTGTGGCTTCATTTGAGTAAGGATAGATTTCCTCATGAAAGAAAATCTAAGCTCCAACCTAGAGGAGATGGACCTTTCAAGATTTTGGAGAGGATCAACAACAATGCTTACAAACTTGAATTGCCTAGTAAGTATAGTATGAGTAATACTTTCAATGTTTGTGATCTTTCTTTGTATGATGTAGGTAAAAGTGAGGAAGAAAACTTAAGGACAAGTTCTTTTCAAGAAGGAGGGGATGATGGAGGTCCATTGCAAGCTAAAGACATACAATGAAAGCTTGAAGAACTTCCTTTGGTGAGCTTTAAAGGAACAATGATAAGAGCTAGGACTCAAGCACTTCAAGACCACATCCAAGCCAACTTGGACAAGCATGAAGAAGCACACCAGCTTGGAAAAGACACAAAACAATCTGTGGTAATCGATTAGTAGCTATTTGTAATCAATTACCAAGGCATTTTGTAAATAGTTGCTGTCTGTTTTAATCGATTACCAAACATTTGTAATATATTACATAAGCATCAGAATGTGTAAAAACTCTATTTTAATCAATTACAAGGACAAATTAATCAATTACTTCAGCATAGCATTGCACCTGCGTGTGTTGGACAACCAAAAGTCACTTTAGGAAAAGCTTGCACTTCAAGCTTCATTTGGGATTCATTTCAATTTGCATTTTCCTTACATTTAGTGGCATTTGATGTGTAATTTCATGGCCTATATAAGCTGGTCCAAACTGATTATAACTAACTTTGGTCCATTAATACAATTCTGAAAATTGTTGAGAGTTTCTTTCTTGTTCTTGTGTAAGAACTTCTTGAGTCTTATCAATGGCTTCTCAATGCTATTGTGGTGATTCTTCCTAGGCTTATTGTAAAGCTTTTCCATGGTGCCATCCATTTTCATCCCTAACCTCTCTTCCATCTTCCATTTTTGCAATTAAAAGCTTCTAAACAACCCCATTTCACAAGAAGTGTTGATAGCTTATGTGTTCTTGAAGTTTACTTGAAGAGTAAGTTTCATTGCAAGGTAGATTTGGGAAAACTAATGGCTAATGGGTTCATCCATACATCTACCCGCCTCTTGGTTTGTATTTCCATGCACTATTATTTCTAACAACATCTACAACTTGTGCTTTTTCGTTCAACTATGTCTACTGCATAGTTTGCATCACATTATCCTACCAACATGAAATCTTGATTTTTTCTTATATAACAGACTTTGGTTAGTAGTGCCTACTAGATAACATAAGATCCATGTAACATCTTTGAGATGTGACTCTCTGTTAGTGGAAGTTATAAGGGTCTTAGAACAACTGGATGTAGATCCTCTTGAGGACTGAACCAGTATAAATTCTGATTGTGATTCTCTTTTTCTCTAGACCTTTGTTTTGTTAATCAACTTTGTAATGAAATTGATATAAAAAAGCCATACAAAACTTTGTTTTCATTGATTGAAATTCTTTTATAACAAGTTTTATAGAAGACCTTTGATTACCATGATAGGTAAGATTTAATTGGATTTAACTAACAATTTGGTAAATATTTCGAAAAGAATTTATTCAACCCCCCTTCTAGATTCCCAAATATTCCAACAAGATATACATTATACATAATATCAGGTCTACTAGTACTCATATGCAAAAGTGAGTCAATCATACCTCTGTAGATCGTTTAATCTTCTGGTTTACCTGATTCATCTTTGCTCAGAAGATTGGAAGCATGCATAGGTATCTTTATTGGTTTGGCACTTTCCATCTTGAATTTCTTTAGAAGTTATTTAGTGTATTTCTGTTGATGGATATATATACCTTTACTGTCTTACTTAATCTAAAGCCCCAAAAAGAACTTAAGTTCTCCTATCATGCTCATTTCAAAATGTTTCATTAGATTAGAGAAGTTCTCACAAAGATTCATTAGTAGCTCTAAAGATAATATCATCTACATATATTTGAATTGCAATGAAATCCTTGCCAGCTTCTCTTCTAAAAAGAGTTGTGTCCACTTTGCCTTTTCATAAAACCATTTTCTAAAAGAAAAGAACTCAATCTATCATACCAAGCATGAGGTGCCTGTTCCAGACCATACAAAGCCTTTTTAAAGTTTAAAATCATCGTCTAGAAGAGTATGATCTTCAAAACCAAGAGGTTGTTTAACATACACTTCCTCTTCAATAAAGCCATTTAAAAAATTGCTTTTAACATCCATTTGAAAAAACTATATGTTTTTTTAGTAGCAAAGGCAAGCACGATTCTTATAGCTTCAATTCTAGCAACAAGAAAAACTATTTCTTTGAATCTATACCTTTTTGCTACTAATCTAGCTTTGTTCCTTACCACCTTACCTTGTTCATCCAACTTAAATCTGAATACCCATCTTGTTCCAATGATGTTTTTGTTCTAAGGCTGGGGAACAAGTGTCCAGACATCATTTCTAATGAACTGGTTGAGTTCTTCTTCCATTGCAATGATCCAACCTCATTTGTTAGTGCTTCATCTATCATCTTAGGTTCTATTTCTGACACTAAAGAGTAAGATGCAAGATCTTTAAATGATGATTTGGTTCTAACTCCTTCAGTCTGATCTCCAATGATCTGATCTTGAGGGTGGTAGTTAACAAATTTCTAGTCCTCTGTCTAAGGTTGTTGGTTAGATGACTCTACAGTCTGAGGAAGGATTTCATCAGACCATTTGACTTCATCTACATTGGGTGCAACAAACAGACCAATCTGCATATCTGCAAAATCATCCTCTAGATCTTATAACTTTTTATTAGTTGTTAGACCATCATTGAACTTAACATGCATGAATTCTTCTACAACTAAAGCTCTTGAATTAAATACTCCGTAAGCTTTAGATGTGTCAGAATACCTTGGAAGATTCATTTATCAACCTTTGAATCAAATTTAACAAGTTAATCTATGGTGTTTAGGATAAAAACACTCACATCCGAAAGGATGAAAGTATGAGATATTGAGTCTTCTTCCTTTCCATAGTTCATAAGGAGTTTTTTTAATCAATGGTCTTATCAATATTCTATCTTGAACATATCAAGCTATGTTCATTGCTTCTTCCATTAGGAAGTGAGATAGTCCTAGCCATTTCTTGTAGAGTTATATATTTCCTTTCAACTATCCCATTTGGTTGAGGTGTTCTCGACAAAGAAAAGTTGTAGAAAATACCATTCCTTTCACATAATAATTTAAACTTACCATTCTCAAACTCAATCCTATAGTCACTTCTAATAGAAGAAATGCAAAACCTTTTTTTCATTTTAAACTCTTTATATAATATTTCAAAGACCTTGAAAGACTGATTTTTATATGTAAAGAAGTATACCGATGTATATCTTGAATAGTCATCAACTATGACAAAGCGATATTTCTTTCCTCCCAATCTCAACGTTCTAGTTAGTCCAAATAGATCCATATACAATAGTTGTAATGGTGTGGAAGTGGAAACACCATCTTTAGATTTAAAAGAGGTTTTGATTTGTTCCCCTTGTTGACAAGATTCACAGAGAAGATGAATTTTCCAAAAAATCTTACGCAGTCATTTTACTAAATCCATTTTGGATAGTTTTGAAATGTTTCAGATTGGCATGCCTAAGTTTTTATGCCAAATCCATCTTTCATCCTGTCTGGATAGCAGACGTTGAATATAGGGGGAGCAACAAGAAGAATGAAGCTTTTGACTTGGAAGAATGTTTTGAGCTTTTCACATTCCTTGAAGATTGAAATCCAAAATGAAGTGTATGAGAAGCCAATCTGTTGATCCTTGCATTTGCATGCATATAATCATTTACATGCTTAAGTGTTTTCATCAAAAAATCAAAGCTATTTTGAAAAAGAAGTAAATTAGAAATTTTTTGGAAAAATGCAATTCTTCTGTTTTAATCGATTACACAACAGTATAATTGATTATTTGCTTAAGTTTTAAATCTGGAAAAGCATTGAAGAACATTTTAATCGATTACCTAACATTTGTAATCGATTACATAGTGTAAAACAAAAGTAATGCATTGCTGCTTTGATCGATTACCATAGATAGTAATCGATTACACAAGCTATCTTGAAAATCATGTTTCACTGATTTAATCGATTACCATACTTTGTAATCGATTACATAAGCTTGTTTCTTAAAGAACCTTCACTGCCTTAATCGATTACCAAACATTGTAATCGATTACAAAAGAGGCTTCAGGTATAAAACTTCACTTCTTTAATCGATTACAGCTCGGTTTAATCGATTATTTAGTTCATAGTTAAACCCATAATTCAGCTTGAACACTTTAATGGATTAAGTGATAATTTAATCGATTACATGAGTCATTTTAATTGATTATTTGGCACGTGTAATCGATTATAGTTTGTTACAAAAAGTTATTATAAATATGAGTGAGACTTGTCTTGAAACATAACTTGAATACGTCGAAATTTCTAAATACACACAAGCCTTCTCAAAGTTCTAAAGTGATTTTCTGGGTTAACTAAAGTCTTGTCCCACTCTTTAATCTTCATAGGTTTTGAATGATTTCTTGGGCAAGTATTCTCAAAGAAGTTTTTGAGAGCATGTTCTGAAATCTTTTTTCTCATTTAACTCTGATTGGTAAACCACATGCATTCATATTCATTGGATCATCAGGTTGTTTCTCTCCATAATTTTTGATTGTAATTTTGTTTTTGTAATTTCTGTTATTTGATGGTATTGTAAAGAGTTCTTTGAAGCTTGTTCTAGAGTAGTGTTCTTTAGGGAAGAACATAGTAGTGTTCTCTTATTCTTGATCATTAGGAGTCTAATAGGGTTTTAGATTTCTATTCTTTATCTAGGGTTGATAAAGAGGGATTGTTGTAAAGCTTGTAAGAACTGAATTTTATAATAGTGGAACTCTAATCTAGTGTTGATTAGAAGAAACTAGATGTAGCTTGTTTTGAGAAGTGAACCAGTATAAATTTCTTGTGTTTATTTTCTTTATCTCTATCTCTACAAGTAATCTTGTTCATTTGTTCTTGGTGTTATTATCATTACTCAACAAGTTCTATTTTTGAGCTATTGATTTCTTGTGTTGAGTAATTTGATTGACTAAAAGCATTATTGGTTTAAAAGTGATTAAGATCCTTTGACTCTAATTTTAAAAATAATTTTAAAGACCAAGTTTAAACTAATTTACCCCCCTCTTGGTTATTGTGGGTATTCCTATTGTTTTCAACAGACACGTTACATTTTATTTGCTAAGACCTATCAGATCAATCTCATACGAATTATTATGTCATTTGGCAATAAAGAAGGACTTGCTATCTTTTGTCTTGACTATACACTGGTCTTTGTTGAAAGACATAATATAACCATTGTCGCAAATTGACATATAAGACATTGACTATGGAGGCTAGAGAAGGAATAACAAATTTACATATACCAGTGATCTTTCCTTTGCCCATGCCTCCATAGCTAACATTTCCTCCTTTAATTGGCTTTAGGTTTAGGAACATAGACCTTTCCCTCGTCATGTGTCGTGAGGAGCTATTGTCCAGGTACCAACTTAAATCCAGGCCTTTTCCTACCAAGGATATCTACAATAGGAACAATGAGATTTTGGTACCCAAATATTTTTGGGTCCAACAACATTAGTACTGTTAAACATCTACTTCTTTTTATGGATGTATTTGAACTTAAAATGTACATATTTACCACATAAGTCATATTTGTCTGAATCAGACTATGACTTGGAAGATGATGCTCATTTTTTCTTAACCTAGACCAAACTTATCATGGGGATGTTGATGGAATTTTAAAAGCATGGTTTAGGTGTTTGAGCTTTTCAAAAACTTCCTAAAGTCTTTTGTAAGACAAGATACTTCCTTTGTTAGTTTTTCAACTATAAAGGATTCGTCTTTCTTGTTGTTTGAATCAGACTCTCTTCCAGAGTCTTGATTTTCTTTTCTAGAACATCATTTGATTTCTTTAGCTTAATGTTTTTAAACATAGATGGTTTATATTCTTCTTTATACTTTTTGTATTGAAGATAAATCATGTGACCATTTTGAAGAAACACAACATTAGAAGAGGTATCAAATTCATAACAAGTTTTTACCTCAACTTTTTCATTTGTATCTGCCATTAGACAGATGTTGACTTGTTCATCATCTGAAGTGTTACTCTTCTCACTGTTTGTGTCTCCTAGGTGACTATTAGATTTTTCTTTTTCTTGGCACCAGAATATGTTGTCTTCTCCAGGTAATGAAACTCAGCCTTCATATGTTCAAGTTTTAGACATTCAAAGCAGATGATCTCATTGCTTTCCTTCTTGTATTTATTCTTGAATATTGTGTCCTTTCTTTTGGAGGAATGCTGGAACTTTTCTTTCTTTTTCATCATTTGCTTGAACTTCCTGGACATGAGAGCTATTTCATTATCTGTGGAATCTCCAAAATTGTTGTCTGACCCATCAGACTTAGCCATCTACACTTTAAGAGCTTGGAAAACAATTATTTTTTTCTTCACTTCTGGAGCTAGTCTCTCTAGAGTTGAAGGCATTGGAATCTTTCTTTGGAATATGATCTCGATTATGAAGATGGACTTCATGAACTCTTAGGATACCTAAAAGTTCATCCCATGCTAGGGTTTTTAGGTTTCTAGCTTCTTGGATGACTTTTTTTTGTTCCCACACCTCGGGATAACTGTCTAGGATCTCTAGGTTTATCTGAGCTTTGGTGAAGGTGTGTCCTAGAGCTTCAATTCCATTTAGAAGCACTTGAAGTCTTCCAAACATGTCATTAATAGATTCTCCTTCTTTCATGGAGAAGCTCATGTAGTGTTGTGTTAGAGTGACAATGTTTCTCAGTTGAACATATTTTGTTCCTTCATAATTGATGCTCAACAAATCGCAGATCTCTTTGGTTGTCTTTAGCATGCAAATCTTGTTATACCCATTCCTAGATAAAGTGCATGTCCGAGTACAATGAGCTTTTGTGTTCAACTCCATTATATCAAGGTCTGTGTCTGTCCATTCTACTTCTGGTTTACGAATGAGGCCATTTGTGATGATAATCTAGAGTCAGTACTTAGTGGACCTAATGTACGTCTCCATTATGTTCTTCACTAGGGATAAACATCTCTTATGAAGCCTAGTGGTCTCGTGAGGGGTGCTCCCTTAACAACGAACTAACCATTGTTGTTATTATTTGCCATCAGGATCTTTTTTCTCTAAACATTGTCAGTCGCTCAACCCTTAGAGTTTGAGCTTTGATACCAAACTCTAAAGGAAAATATCACAAGAAGGAGGGTTGAATTGTGATTTTAGAAAATTTTAAGCCTTTTTCTAAGAAAAAAAAGTTATTGTCTGAAGAAAAAATTTATAAGATAGATAACAAATTTTCACCGAAACACTTTTAGACGATGGAAACAAATTTTGCAAAAAGACAGAGTTTTCCAAAACAAAAAAAAATTCAAACCCTAAGTCAGTTTAAAGCAGAACAATAATGAAAACATATAAGACAAAGATTCATATTGGTTTATTTCTACCATTGAGACTACGTCCAGTTCTTGGCAAATCATTAAGTTCCACTAACTTCAACAAGTTATAAGAACTAGTCGCTGCCACTTCTGGCTTTACAAAACAAGGTGTACACCAAGCTTGTTACAACCCATTATTCTTTGTCATACTAAGACACTATTGGCTTTATACAAATTTAATAGATTTGTTGATTGTTTGCACTAACTCTTAATCGTCTTACAAACGAATTTACAATCTCAACACTTAGTATTTTTTCTCAAAGTGTTTTGAGAGCTTTATAGAACTATACATAAATATACATAAATATTTTCATAGAAAGAATTTGAATGAAAGTGCATAAGTTCATATCCATGTCTTCAAAGTTTCTATATTTATAGGCCTTCTTCAACAAGTGTTTGTTGTCTTTAAACGAATAGATTTCTTCACTTGAGCTCGCGTTTGAAGATTATGGTTATTGGAGCATTTAATGCTTCCAATAAATGCATGTACTCCTTCATGCTGGAAAACCACTCTTGTGAGCTTTCACATTGATCACTTCAGCAAAAAACCACTTGCTTTAAGTTAGAATAGCTCTATCACCACCAATGCACATCTTTTGGTCGTGTTTGACAACTTGAGCTTCATTTATTCTTCATAGGATTCACAAATCCTAGGAGAATGTATTTTCAAAACGAATCTCAGACATAGACCAATAAATGAGTTCTTAAAAGTCATCGATTTAATGTTGTATCAAATCATGACATGACTCTTGTATCATCTGATAAGACATACACAGATGTATAAGGCATGGTCTGATATCGCATAAGATACGACTTTTAACCTTTGTATTTATTTTCTTCTAATAGGAATTAATTCTTGAATGTCAACCTACAATAAGATATCAAGTGAAAGTAAATGTTAGAAGTTGTTTACTGTTTAGTTTAAAACAAAAATTCATAAATCCAGTTAAAGAATTAGTAGATCTACCATCACTTATATCTAGTCCAGACAACTCTACAAAATACAAATACAAATTAGATCATAAATCTATAAGAATAAATGAACAAATTAAACTTGAAAATAAAAAAGAATTGTTTATTCCTGATTCAAGCTTTTGTGATTGATTAATCTCATATCGTAGCTAAATATTATGAGGACTAGGAGAGGTCCTTAACCAATTTTGAAAAACAAATCAAAGCTTCAACAGTAGAAGCACTCAAGGAACTCCAAAACGAGTCAAGGACTCGTCCTCCCGTACTAAAAGCATTCGTGGATGATATAGTAGACACTAGAATAGCTATAACATCTCTAGCCATGCGGGAAAGAACATAAAACTTCACTGACTTCACTCTCGACCACTTTAAAATGTCAAATTCAACATTAGGATGTGAGTCTTCAACATCATCTTCTATGTACATATTCATCTCCTTCCTCTTCACTTCACCTTGTTTTTTCTAATTTTCATCCTAAACTCATTTTCTGAATTCTTTTAATCATCATCATCATTAGTGGCAACATTAGATTGAGAAGCAACACTTGATGATATGCTGCTAGAATCACTACCATTATTAAAAAGAGGATACATTGTAGCATAACACTCAAACAACTTTTCAATGATCTCTCTTAACCTTTTTATCATCTCTTGACTCCTCTCTTTACCATACAACCGACCAAAGAAAAACTCAACATATTTAAGCTTATAACTCGGATCAAGAAACATAGCCACAAAAAATAAGTTATTTATCTTACTACTTTCCCAATATTTAGAAAACTTGATTTGCATATGTGTAGTCATCTTTTGCAAGATTGGATCATTAAATTTCCTACACTTGTTCAATGCTTTCTGAATGTCACACAATTTTGTTGAAAACATGGGTATTGTAACATGCAATGAACCAGAAAACATAAGGATTGCATGATAAAGAACCTTCAGCACCTTAACAAATATAGTACATGGTTCCAATCATCACTGTTAGTACACCCTTTATTGGAAAGAGCTATCAAGTATTGAGGATCATAATATTCAAGCCGTTTAATTTCCTTTTCAAATTTTTCAACAACATCAAGTATTAAATATGTAGAATTCCACCTAGTTGATACATCAAGATAAACAAAAGTTTCACTGGGTATACTTGCCTCATGTGCACACCTTTTGAAGGTAGCCAATCTAGATGAAGAAGACCTAACAAATTTACATGCAGCCCCTATTCTACTAATAGAAGGGTCAATTTCTTTCAATCCATCAGTTACAATCAAGTTCAAAATGTGAGTAGCACATCTCATACACATTAAATCTCCACCTAGCAAAGTATTGTCATTCCAATCACAAATGCTTCTAATTAAATATGAAATAACTAAATTATTAGCACTTGCACTGCCAACGTCGACTGGGTAGAGGTCTGGAGGTTGCTTGATAATATCAGCGAGTGGAGGACACTCTGTAAGGGTGCATGTGTGGCAGCAACAGGTGGAGGAGGCTCTGTAAGTGACTATGTTTGTATAAAGGTCTGAGGGACGAGGGTTTAAGAGATATGAGTGAGTAACTTTCACATTTTAAAATAATAAAAATTAATAATATATTCAGTTTGGTTCGGGTTGGTTCGGATTTGAAGTGTTTTTTGCTTTGTGACCAAATACCGAGGAACTTTGTAGTTTTTCTATTTTACACTTGTGCAAAACTGAGCATAAATATATTAAATGAGTTTTCACTCCCTTTCTCATATGCGAGCTGGTTGTTGTTTTCTAATTATTAAAGCATTTTATTTTACACTTTGTCTTTGAATTCTAATTGCTTTGTTAGTCTTATATTTTTTTCATATGTGAATGGTTAATAGTTTCAATTATCATTTTAAAGAGAATTATTAACATACACTTTTTCAAAGACATTTAATATTAGTCCCACAAATTTTGTTGGTAGTTGAGATTTTTCCTATTGTTATATTAAAATATTTTAATATCTCTACAAATTTTGTGGTTGTTTGTAAGTTTGTTTAAAGGTTACTTGTGTTCATAAAAAGCAACTTGTAGTTGTTTGCTAATTATGCCTATTTTAGATTAGCTTTAAGTTACTATTTATTTTAGCCAATTAGGAACTTGTTAGTTAATTTTTCTATTTAAGCTATCGTTGTAAGAAGTTTAAAGTGTGCAAATCTGAGTTACAAATCTGAAATATATCATATTAGTTTTTTGCTCTCTTCTTCTTATATGTTTATATACTTGTTGTCCTTTATGTTTTGTTTATGTTTTTCTAACATGGTATCAAGAGCTTCATTGATCTTTAAGTGTATGTGAGGGAGTGAAAACCAAAGTTAGTGAGGAAGAGAAAATTCCATTCAAAAAAATCTTTAAACACAAAAATTGGTTCTCGCAATAGTTCTTTACCTCCACCTCATATACTTGCAAGTGAAAACTTTCACTTGCGGGCTGCAAAAATGAAGACTTGTCTTAGAGCTCAAAGTTTGTGGGATATAGTGAGAAATGGAAGTAACCCAACTCCATTACTTGAAAACCCAACAATACCTCAAATAAGATGTCACAAGGACGAAGTGGCAAAGGAAGACAAAGCACTTGTCATTATAAAGGCGACAATACATGATGATGTATTTATGAAGATTCTAACTCTTGAGATTGCAAAAAAGGCATGGGATCAATTGAATGAGGAGTTCCAAGGACGTGAAAGAATGAAAAGAATGCAAGGGCTGACCTTAATAAGGGAGTTCGAAGATGTGAAAATGAAGGAGAATGAATGTGTCAAAGATTTTACTAACAGAATTTTAAAGGTGGTTACACAAATCAGATTGCTTGGTTAAAAGCTTAACAATCAACGAGTTGTGGAGAAAATTTTGGTGTATCTTTCGTAGAGGTTTGAGTCAAAAGTTTCCTCTCTTAAAGAAAATAAATATTTTTCAAAAATATAAATTTCAGAGCTTTTGAATGTTTTGTAAGCTAAGAAGATCTTTGAGAATGGAAGAAGACATTGAAGGGTTTTAATGGCACAAACAAAAGGCAAAGCCCAAAGCTACAACAATTTTGGGAAAAACCATTTTTTGAGGAGGAAGAAAGCAACAAGAAAGGAGGAGGTTGGAAAAAAGTTTCCACCTTGCCCTCATTGCAAGAAGAACAGTCATATTGAAATTTTTTGTTAGTTTAGGTCAAGCATCAAATGTAGAGCCTACAATCAGTTAGGTCATGTGGAGAAGGTTTTGTAAAAATAAAGCAAACCAACAGGCAAATCAGGCATATGTCATTGAACTTGAAGAACAAATTGAGGAGCAATCATTTGCTGCTACACTTGTCCAACAAGTAAATTACAAAGAAGTGTGGCTTATAGGTAGTGGGAGTACAAATCATATGACCCACAACGCTAGCTAGCATTTTCAAGGAATTAGATCAATCCTACTTCTCCAAAGACACCATTAACAACGAAGAATGTATTGATGTCAAAGGAAAATGAGTTGTCGTTGTTGAAACTCCATCAGGTACAAAATATATTTTGGATGTGTTATTTATGCCTGAGGTAAAACAAAGTCTGTTAAGTGTTGAACAAATGCTAAAAAGGAATTATTCTTATGGTTTAAAGATATAAGTTGCACTATATTTGATCCTTCCGGTTGTGAGTTGTTAGACTTTTGGCAAGCGTACTAATGTCGTCGCAGGTTATAAATGAGATCATCTCCACAGGGACTTAAGTTACTTAGTTTTGTAAAATATAGTAACACTTCACACTTAACCAAGAGGGGGGGGGGATGAATTGGTTAGGCTTGATAAATTAAAATTTCTTAGACAAAATCAGAGTTTCCCTTAGGATCTTTATCACTTTTGAAACCAAGAAACTTTATTCAATCAAATGTTTAGTCTAAGGTATCCAATAGCTCAAAATTGAATTAATAAACAAAGCAAGACAATCAAGTTGAACAGAATATAATCAAGAGAGAAATCAAGATCAAAGCACACAAAATTTATACTGGTTCACTTCAAACACTATGAAGCTACATCCAGTTTTCTTCCACTCAACACTAGAATGGAGTTCCACTATTGCAATTTTCTGTTCTTACAAGTAATTATAAAGTCTCTTTTTATCCACCCTAGATAAAGTTTAGAAATCTAAAACACTATTAGATTCTTAGAGACAACCCCACTAAGAACACTACTCAGCACAACCCCTAGAGAAACCCTATCTCTAGTTTACAAGCAAGAAACCCAATTACAATAGCCAATAATACAAATTCAGAAAAGAATTACAACCACTGAGTTTAAGGCAAGAAAACACCTGATTATCCAATGAATGATATGCACATGAATGAATATACCAGGTTGAATGATGAAAACAAACTCAGAACATCTCTTTCCTTAATCTTTGAAAAGAATCTTCTTTCTTCAAGAATCACTTAAAGACCCATAAGTGTTTTAGTGAAGACAAGCACTCATAGAACCCAGAAAATCACTAAGAATGTGTTTAGAAAGCTTATGTAGGCTCAGAATACGAATTGATCAAGTTACCAAATGAGTTGAGCAAGGGTTCTATTTATAACAAACTTTTGTAACTGTTAGTAATCGATTAAACGCGCCCAATAATCGATTATTTCACTTATGTAATCGATTAAATCAAGCATGTAATCGATTAAAGTGTTCTATAGAAATCTGGATTGAAGCAACGAACAAAATAATCGATTATTTCGATATGTAATCGATTAAGACAGAAGCTTCATAAACTTGAAATACACTGTGTAATCGATTACGGATTCTGGTAATCGATTAAGACAAGAAGCTTCACAAATTTGAAATACACTATGTAATCGATTATGGATTCTGGTAATCGATTAATGAAGCAAAACATGTTAAGCATAGGCATATAATATAATCGATTACTGTCTTTGATAATCGATTAAGACAGGGAGGTGATTTTTTCTATTTAGCCTATGTAATCGATTACAGCTCATTGATAATCGATTAAAATGTTCAACAATCGATTACATTGTTCTTGAAAAGTTTTCCAGAATAACCAAGAACAAAATAATCGATTATCATGCTAAAGTAATCGATTAAATCAGTAGAAAACTTATTTTCCAAAAACCTTTGATTTAATTATAAAACTTAAACAAATTATCAAAGCCTTGTGAATTCTATTACTCAAACTAATTGACTTAATGAATGATATGAAGGCAATGCACTTGAATCACCAGAAATGCTTCTCCTTTTTACATTTAATCACAAATTAATCTTCAAGACTTCAAGGCATGTTGAAAGTTCAAAACTAAGCTTGATTCTTTGTCCATTCTTCAATTGAATCCTTTGAAACCAACAAGTTTCTCCAGGTAAAAGTAAACAGTTTAATAGTTATGTACAATAGATTTAATCAAAATCTCATGGGTTTAACAAAATAACAGTAAATAGCGGAAATAGCCTAAATGTTGATTTGAGGGGGAGCTCTTGAAGATTGAAGCTTTGTAAAGACTTGGAAAGCTTTTGACTTTCAACATGCTTGAAGGCTTGAAGATAAAGATTGTGATTAAATGTAAAAGGAAAGGAATCCTTCTGATGATCCAAGTTCTTACATGCATTTCATTAATAATCATTCATGCATTATATCATAAAAGCTTTAAGCAATTGGTTTGGAACTTTAAAATAAGTCAAGTATTTTGGAAAAATTGTTCTAAACTGGTTTAATCGATTACTAGACTTACATAATCGATTATAATGTTCTTTACACTTTCTGGAAATGATTAAGAACAAAGTAATCGATTACATCATTGTTTTAATCGATTATTTCACTCTTGCATATGTAGAATTTTGAATGAGTAACTGGTTTAATCGATTACCATTGAACTATAATCGATTATTTACCTATTTTGAAATTCAGATCACTCTGCCTTAATCGATTACCACTTCTTGTAATCGATTACTTAGTTCATTTCATGGTTTATACATTTTCTGCTTTAATCGATTACCATATATTGTAATCGATTACATTTTACAAACATGGTTTTTAAAAAGTCTGACTTAATCAATTACACATCGGGATAATTGATTAAATGACCCGTTTCTGTAACCCAGAACCTATCTTGAACAGTTTAATCGATTACGGGAGCGTATGTAATCGATTACAAGTCAAAAACAATCGATTACAGGAGCTGGTTTAATCGATTATTTCTGTTACAGTTTCTTTTATATATATAGAACCTGCCTTTGACGAAAAAGTAACTTGAATTTTTGAGATCGGAGCATTCCTAAAGTTTTCTAAACATTCACAAAGGGTTTCTTCTGGGTTCTAAAGGTCTTTCTTCCATTGATACTCATATGGGTCACTAGGATTTAGTGAAGCAAGACAAATCATTTCAAAGTTTAAGGAAAGGCTTGTTTTCCATATTAATTTTCATTCAACCTGATACATTCATCATTATGCATATCATCCTTGGATCATCAGGTGAATTCTTTCCTTATTCTTTGATGGTGTAAATCTTCTGTTTGAATCTTTGTGTGTAAGTTCCATTGCAATTGGGTTTTCTTGCAAATGTAGAGATAGTGTTTCTCTAAGACAGCTAAGTAGTGTTCTCAGTGTGGGTTTTGGTCTCTAAGGGTCTAATAGGGTTTTAGACTTCTGAACTTTATCTAGGGTTGATAAAGAGAGGCTTGTAAATTTGCTTGTAAGAATTTTCTTTAAATAGTGGAACTCTACTCTAGTGTTGAGTAGAAGAAACTGGATGTAGCCTCATAGGGTTTGAGGTGAACCAGTATAAATCTTGTGTTCTTTTATCTACTGCATATTTGTTAATTCCTGTTGTGAATTCTGTAGTATAATTTGTTTCTTGGAGTATTACAAGTCTTGGATTGATTTTGAATAAAAAGTCTTGATTGATTTGTGTTAAAGATTCAAAGGGCAAAACAGCTCTGATTTTTTGTTTGATCAAGAAATTTTTAAATTTATCAAGGCTAACCAATTCACCCCCCTCTTGGTTAAGTGTGAAGTGTTCCCTTATTTTACACTAAATGTCTTAAATTCGTAAAATTATGAAAACAAATAAAATGGATTTAATTAATTCAAGAGAAGCATAGGATTGGATTGCATCATTCATATCTTTAGTATCTAAATAAAAGTAATACATATGAATCAATTTCCATCATCTCTGATGCACAAGTTAGATCACCCCAAATCGATCCCTCGCATTCGAGTATCCTAAGAATATTTATCGAATAATGATTCCTCGCATATGAAATAAATATTCCAGTATTACAACCATAATCTCATGCTATTCGCAATCAAAACGTTATGCTCTATTCCTAGCAACATAACGTAAAAAGTGAATTCATTTAGTTCAAATTCTAAGAGTACTTTCTAGTCAAACTTAAAATCCAATTTCATGAAATTAGTGATCAAATAGAATCAAGCATTACAAACGTAATGAAATCACCAGTAATGAGTAGAAAAGACTTATATATACAAAGTATCAAAATAGATACATTAGGGTACAAAGATTACATCCAATCCTACAGAGAAACTAGTCGTTCATGGTATGGAGCACAAGATCAATAGATGACATGATGAAGGATGTGATCCACGATTAGTTCGATATCGATCTCTACAGCTCCAACTTCTCTTTTTCTCTCTTCCCCATGATGTTCTCGCCTATTGGTTCTTGCTTCTTTCACTTGCTACATGCCTTTTTATCTTCTGTGTGAAAATTTGATCCAAGAGGTGCCAGTACAACTTGCTCAGGCGAGTTTTACTCACCTAGGCGAGTTGATAACTTCATGCTGAAGGAATGTAACTTGCCCAGGCGAGTGATGGCTAGGCCAGACGAGCTCACCTTGAATCTGCCCTGTTCTACATGTAGGCTCACCTAGGCGAGCTTTGATTAGTTAAGGCGAGTAACATAGGACTTCACCTCTTCATAATGACCCTCAACACTCTTTATCTTGGCTCTATGTTTGGTTCCAACAAATAACCATCAATACATAAAAGATGCATGCATGAATCTTCCATATTTAAACAAAAACATTTATAAATGTACAATATATAAAACAACTAAAATTAAGGAATTTTACAAGAAAACTATTAAAATCAAAAGATAAGTGCTAACAGTCTAATCCTAAAATAACTAAAATATGACACTTATCAACTCCCCCAACCTAGAATCTTGTTTGTCCTCAAGCAAAGTATAGAAACAAAACTATGAATAACAATAATTAAAAATGCTTTAATATTTCTACAACAAAATCTATGGACATGATTTGCAAAGAACCAACCTCTAAAGTGATCAGAACAACAATTTTCAAACACTCAACAATGAGAAATGAAAGCATAAAGATGAAATTCATAGAACCAAATGAGATTAAGATCAATTAGAACTTTGTTTCTAAAGAACATCAGAGAAAACACATGATTCACTAAAACAGAGGAACACGTCTCAAATGTGTATAATTCTCACACACGTAAGTGTTTCATCTCAATTCCAACGCTGATACATCATAAATTTATTTTGCAATTTATTTCCCATCAAATCAAAGATAAAGTACATAATCATCATGGATCATTAGGACTTTTAGGATTGGTCCTAGATTAAAAGAAATCTTGGTTTTTCTAGATATTAAAAATACCTTGAGAATATGAGAGCACAAATAAAAACAAACTAACAACTCAAATGAATCATCACTTTCTATCTCTTCCCTTTTTAACCAAGTCATCAATACTTCCAATACCAACATCTCAAATTATAAAATTTACAATAACTCTGTACAGTTTAGAACATAATGTACATAAATCATACATTTATTTATTCACAAAGAACTTGTTTCCCTTCTATTTTTCTTTTCTTCTTTTTCTTTTCTTTCCTTTTTTTATATATTATAATTAAATATTTAATTTACCTGAATAACAACATTTAAATATGAAGTATTTACATTACATTATCCACCAAATGATAGAAATCCCCAACAAAACACCGTTATTCTCCTAGCCTAAGGTAAGGTAGGAAACTTTTATCTTAGGTTAGTGTTCCAACAAAATATCAAGTGTTTGGCTCAAATGGCTTGCAAATGGTAAAACAATATACATTGGGATAACTTTTTGGCCAATGGCTTAAAATGTACAAGAAAGAAAGAATGCCTAAATCGTATTCATGCATCATATGTTATGAAAATTAGAAATTCATGCAAAATCAAATGTAAAAATATCAATGAGGACACTCAATGTAAAATTTGTGGTTGCACACAGTAACTATGGCTTGAGGCTTATTTCCAAGTTCAAGTCAAAACAATGTTTTGAAAGTTGTTCTTTATCAAGTCCATGCAAAAATATCTGAATTCATTTGGTATTTGGGAAAGCCATTCATTGTTTTTCATTCTCAGTGTTTCCAATTTGTTCTGATCCTATTCAAAACAAGTTTCAAAATCACCGATTACTGATTCTTTTCAAAACATGTTATGTCCAAGAAAAGTGTTGCTTAAGTCCAAAAAAGAGTTATATATATTCTACAACTATGCTAACAGAACAAAATTACTGGCTAATGTGTACTACCAAAAAGAGGGAAAGCCTTTGTGTACACATATCAAAATGAACGCATAAACCAATCAAAATCACAATCTCGTGTAAATTTCCAAGCAAACATCTGAAATATTAAATAAGACATAAAGTACTGAAGTTTAATACAAAGAATTAAAGAAACATAAAAATAAGTTCACGAATTTTTGACGATCATGGCTGAAGAGCTCAGTCTCCCCCATTAATATAATCAATAGGATCTGCCATGTCTTCATCCTTATCTGTTCTTCCTCCTCCTTGGTCTTCTGTAGCTCCTTGGTCATTTACAGGACATGCCTCCTCCTGAAAAATAGGCCTGTCCCTAGGCCATGCAACATTAGCTCTAAATTGCTTTGGGGTAGGCCAAGGGTAAGGATTAAGATCCTGGCAATGCTGGTGCAATGTATAATAATAGAAATTGTCATTCAACTACATCCGTAGAACTTGCAAAGACTTGTTATTAAAGCTAGAAAACCTAATGCTTTGTTTGATTTTTTTAGGTTCACTAGGTGCCTAGGAGGCTCTGCTGACAAACTAGTGGAAGACATCTGAAATCAGTTGGGCTACATGAACACTGATATGCTCCATGAAACTGTAGACCAGTTGACATTTAGGTAGAGTCAAATCAGAGTTGTGATCACTTGGAAGAATGTTACTCAGGAGAAACGTCATCCATATTTGAGTGATTGTGGTCATATGTGTTCTCATGATCTGCAACCATTTTTCCGCCATGCTATGAATGAAGTCCCGATCTGGGAAGCAAAGCAGATGTCCTATAGCTTCTTCATCAAAACTTGTAGCCCTGTCTCTCCTTGAAGTATATTTACATTGATGTCCTTCTTCCAAAATCAATGGATTCCTAAAAATTGGTCGATCGCATCTCTGTCATAAGGGATCCATTCCTTCTAGTTATCTTCTTAGTGAACTCAAGATAATCTCCCTCTGCTAGTTGGATTCTCCTTTCCTTGAGGAAGGATCAATCTTTGATCAACTCAAAACTTCGTTGGTGTTCCTTACTTCGAAACTTGTGTCCATCAATTAAAGCTTCATCTAATTTTTGAGACCAAACCTTCCTTGACTGAGCAACTATTTTATCTAGGATCTTCTTGACATCCATGTTAGAAACTTCGACTTGCCCATTGGTTTGTGAATGGTAAGGTGAGGCTACCTTGTGTTTGACACTATAGTGTTAGAGGACTTTCTTGAGTTGGACGTTACAGAAATGAGATCCTCCATCACTTATTAGTACCCTTGGTGTGCCAAACCTTGAAAATATGTTTTTCTTTAGAAAGCTAATAATGGTCTTTGCATCTGCATGTTGAACAACTATTTCTTCCACCATTTGGTTACATAGTCCACAACCAATAGAATGTATTCATTTGAGTAAGATGATGAGAATGAACCAATGAAATCTATCCCCCTGCACTCAAAAGCTTTAACTTCTAGAATGTTTTGCAGTGGCATTACATTTCTTCTAGATATTCCAATTGTTCTTTGACAGTTATCACACCTTTGGACATATATATAAGCATCTTTGCACAATGTGGGCCAATAGAAACCAAATTGGAGGACCTTAGCAACAGTCTTCTCTCCATTGTAATGACCTCCATAAGGTGAACTATGGCAATGCCATAATATGCTTCTAGCCTGCTCCTAAGTTACACATCTCCTCAGGATATTATCTGCTCCAATCTTAGAAAGATAAGGATCATCCCACACAAAGTATTTGGAGTCCCTAAAGAAACTTCTTATTTTGGTACCAAGTGAGATCATCAAGAAGTGCACCAGCTACTTTGAAATTGGCCATCTCAACAAACCATGGCTTTCTGTAATGTTGAACAGCTTTTCATTAGGAAAATCCTCTTAAATTTTAGGACCTTATGTGGTCACCTCATCAATGGTAAGTCTAGAAAGATTATCAGCTACATAATTTTCACTCCTTTTTTTATCCTTAATTTCCAAATCAAATTCCTGCAAAAGTAGAATCCAACGGATAAGTCTGGGTTTAGAATCAACTTTGACCAAAAGATATTTTATAGCAACATGATTAGTAAAAACCATAACCTTAAGATCTAAACTTTTGCAAAGCATACACTACCGCAAGAAATTCTTTCTCAGTTGTTGCATAATTAATTTGAGTTTCATTTAAAACCTTGCTTGAATAATGTATGACATGAAAAACTTTATTTTTCCTTTGACCCAAAACTGCTCCTACAGCATAATCACTAGCCTCACACATTATTTCAAAATCAAGTGTCCAATTTGGGGCAGTGATTATAGGTGCAGAAATCAAGTTTTGTTTCAAAGTGTTAAAAGCTTCTACACACAAATCATCATATCTTTGTTCAAGAGATTGCTCAAAGACCAAAAGGCATCTTCCTGTAAGCAAAAACACTAAAGGGACAGGTAAAAGTTGTATTCTCTTGATCTTCATAATTGATAGTGATTTGATTATATCCTAAGTAACCATTAAGAAAATAATAGAATTCTTGGCCTGCTAGTCTCTCTGGCATCTAGTCCATGGATGGCAATGGAAAATGATATTTTCTAATGGATTTTATTGAGCTTTTTGTAATTAATCCATATTCTCCAGCCCGTACAGTCCGAGTTGGAATAAGCTCATTTTTCTAATTCTTCACAACAGTCATACCACCTTTTTTTTGGAACAACCTGTACAGGGCTTACCCACTGGCTATCTGAAATAGGATATATTATTCCAGCCTCCATTAGCTTGACTACCTCCTTTTTGACAACTTCTTTCATGGTTGGATTAAGGCATCTTCGTGGCTAAGCTACATATTTATAATCCTCCTCCATCAGAATCTTATGCATGCAATAAGAATAATTGATACCTTTGAGGTCAGATAAGGTCCAGCCAATGGCTTCTATGTTCTCCTTCAAAATTTTCACCAGTTTCTTTTCTTCTTCGTCAGAAAGACCTGAATTAATGATAACTGGTTTTTGTGAATCATCTGCAAGAAAAACATATTTCAAATGTGGAGGTAATGCTTTCAACTCCATTTTTTATTCTTGGTTCTTCTTTTCTTCTTTCAATTATTCAAAGACAAATTGGTGGTAAGGAATTTCCTTGAAAACATCTAATTGTTGGAGACAATTTGAACTCTCTTTTTCTTCAAATTCAGTTATCTCCTCAAATGCTTCAATCAATGTTTTCTCTAAACAATCTTTTCTTTGAATCAACCTCTTGGAGTCAAAATTCACTTCATCCAAGACATCCACTCTAAAACACTCTCTCTTATCTTTAGTGTGCTTCATGGCTTCAAATACATTAAATTGCACTTCATCATCTTGCAGCCTAATAATGAGTTTTCCGTCATCAACATCAATCAAAACTTTAGCAGTCTTCATGAAAGGTTTTCCAAGAATCAATGAAACTTCACTATCTTCATCCATAACCATCAGTACAAAATCAACTGGAAAGAGAAATTTGTCAACTTTCACCAATACATCTTCAATAATAATGCCATAAGGATGCTTGATAGTTTTGTCAGCTAACTGCAAAGTCATCCTTGTTTTTCTAATTTCTATTTCTCCTATCTGCTTGATCATGGGCAAGGGCATTAGTTTGATACTTGCACCTAATCAAGAAGTTCCTTTCCCCACTGAAAATCTTCCAATAGTCATAGGAATTGTGAAACTACTGAGATTTCTTGGCGAGTGATGGCTAGCCCAAACGAGTTCACCCTGAATCTCCCATGTTCTAGATGTAGGCTCGCCTAGGTGAGCTCTGATTAGTCCATGCGAGTAACAGAGGACTTCACCTCTTCATAATGACCCTCAACAAATAACCATAAAAACATAAGAGAGGCATGGATGAATCTTCCATATTTAAACAAAAACATTTAGAAATGTTCAATAAATAAAATAACTAGAATTAAGGGAAGTTTACAAGAGAACTATTAAAATCAAAAGATAAGTGTTAACATTCTAATCTCAAAAATAACTAAAATATGACCCTTATCATGAGCTTATGACCAATAAGATGAGGGATAAATATTTTCCAGTGGAATGGAAGAAAAATGTCCCACATGTTGTTTTAGAAGAAGTTGTGAAGTTGGAAAACGCTGAGGATGAGCTATTTTGGGATCTAAAGTGTGATTCAAATGGGCATACAAGAGAAGTTGTTGAGAAGATGGACCTCTTTGGTCACAACAAACTTTAAGAGAAGAAGAATAACAAGTTTTTGAAGTTTTGGAGTTTTATGTTGAATCTTTTTTCATGGGTCATAGAAGTTGCAACAGTCATGGCCATAACTTTGGCAAATGCAAGAGGTAAATTTCTTGATTGGAAATATTTTTTTGAGATTTTCATGCTCCTTCTTTTGAATTCAAATGTCATAGAGGAGTATAATTTTGTTGCAACTATTATGGCTTGCTTAGCACCAAAACTAAGTTTCTTTGTGATGAAAACTGCATTAAGGAGGTTGCAAGCATTATTGTTTCAAATGATATAATTTAATGGATTAAGGAGGTTGCAAGCATTATTGTTTCAAGAGGATGCAAATGTTTGTCTACTTGATAGTGATCCTCCATAGATGTGTGAATGAGTTGAGATTAAGGTTTGGAGTATTGAAAAAAAATCTCAAGGAAGAGTGTTGGCAGTTGAGCTTTTTCCTGTTGTCATATTAAAATATTTAAATATCTTTGCAAATTTTGTGGTTGCTTGTCTTTAGGAAAAACAACTTATAGTTGTTTGCTAATTAGGCCTATTTTAGATTAACTCTAAGTTGTTGTTCATGCAGCCAATTAAGGACTTGTTAGTTTCTCTATTTAAGCTATTGTAACAAGTTCAAAGTGTGCAAAATCTAAGTTACAAATCTGAAATATATCATGACAGTATTTTGCTCCTTTCTTTTTCTTCTTTACACGTTTATATAGTTGTTGTACTTTACTTTTAACTTCTTATTTTTAATTTTTCTATCTTCAATATTGCATACATGTGCTATGGTTGATAATAAGATACTAAATGAAAAAAATAAACTATACGAATATATATCTATTCTAAGGGTGGGAAAAAAATTCCATTAACATGTAGCCCAATTCGATCAACAACCACACCTTTCAGTCCAATTTAGTGGAGTGGATGTTTTGCCCAATTTGTTTTTTTATTTTAGATTTGGATTTGGACTCTATTTTTGGATAAAAAATCTTAAAACCAGAAATTCTGAAATTCGTACACATATGGTTACGTTCAAAGAGAGTATGACGGATATTGCATTCTTTGCCTTGAGACAAAAGATCCTCAATATTGAACTTGTGATAGTGCGAGACACCCTTCAACACCAAGTTAATAGCATTAGATGATTCAGAATAACACACAACTTTAGGATAACTCTCTTGAATAGTTAGACAACGGAGACCATGATAAATACCCATGAGCTTCGTATGCATCACAAAAGAACCCTCAAGCAAGCCGTTAAACCCACGCAAGAAGCAGTCTACCAGAGTCATCCAAAGCACTACCATCAACATCTGGTTTTAAATTGTGATCGCCGTTGTGATTGCCTTCTAATGAGTCAAAAAAACCTTTATTGAAAATGTGGCTGATGTGGCCACAATTGTGGTTGTGGTTATGTTGTGGTGAGTCAAAATACCTTGATGTTGCTATCGTAATTATGGTTTTGGAACATTATTTAAAACTACGATCAATATTAATAGTAGTAGAACTAATTTAATAGAGGTCCATGACAAGCTAAAGGTCTAGAAGGAGAGCTTGAAGCATTTTCTTTGGTGAGTTTTAAAGGACCAATGATAAGAGCATGAAGAAGCACACCAACTTAGAAAAGACACAAAACAGTCTGTGGTAATCTATTACCAGCTATTTGTAATCGATTACCAAGGCATTTTGTAAAATAGTGTCTGTCTGTTGTAATCGATTACCAAATAGTTGTAATTGATTACATGAGTCTGTAAAATGTAAAAAGCTCTATTTTAATCGATTACAAGGACAAATTAATCGATTACTTCAGCATAAAAACTGCACTGCACATGCTGGGTCAGCCAAGAGTCATTTTGGAATAAGCTTGCACTTCAAGCTTCATTTGGACTTCATTTCAATTTGCATTTTCCTTAGATTTAGTGGCATTAAGCTTGTAATTTTGTGGGCTATATAAGCTAACCAAAACTGATTGTAACTAACTTTGGTTCATTAATACAAATCTAAAATTTGTGTGAGAGTTTCTCTCTTGTTCTTGTTCAAGAACTTCTTGAGTTTTATCAATGGCTTCCCAATGCTATTGTGGTGATTCTTCCTAGACTTATTGGAGAGCTTCTCCATGGTGTCTTCCACCTTCATCCCTAACCCTTCTTCCATCTTCCATTTCTGCAATTAAAAGCTTCTAACAACCCCATTTCACAAGTGTTGATAACTTGTGTGTTTTTGAAGTTTACATGAAGAGTGGGTTTCATTGCAAGGTAGATTTGGGAAACTTAATGTCTAATGGGTTTAGACATTACATCACAATCTGAAGTCTACCCCAAGACACAAAACGGGGGGATTGAGCACCATTATCTACTAAGTAGGGGGAGAAAACTAGAAAAGGCCTTAGAAACACCTAACCACAACATACACCTTGAGGAGACAAAGCCTCATTATTGAAGATGAATTTGTTGTGATCAAGCCAACTAAATACTCCACATGCACAGGGAAAATACAATACCAAACTCCTTTAGGCCAAGGGCCAACCAGGTGATTAAATTCCTAGTATTCGGGTAAGGAGTAGGGACAGATCAGAGAACCCTTAGCCACACATCTTGGGCTCTCGAGAAAAAGAACAAACTATGTTTTAATCGTTAAAATTATAAATAGGTTTTGAAAGGTATTTTATGTTTCTAAAAAGTCAATTTTCACTAGACTCAACAAATAAATGTTTAGCTATGAGACATAAAATTCATTTTTGATTGTAAATTTTTTAGTCGAACAAGCAATTTATAGTTTTCAACTTAAGAGAATTGTCTAAGTATTGATAAAAATGGAGATAATAATTTCTATAGTAATGTCCACTGTGACAATTTTTTATAGAAGTAATTTCGATAGTAATTTAGATTATAATAGTTTTTGTAGAAAGTTTTTTGATAATAATAATAATAATATTGATGATAAATTTAGTCATACATGTTATAATAATTCTCGTAATAATTTCAATAATAAGCAATAAAAATTGGATAAAAGCATAGTTCATAGAAGAAATAAAGATTGACAAAAGTAAAGATTTCGAGAAGAAATGAAGATTGCATAGAAGTAAAGTTTAGAGAAGAAATGAGGATTAGAAAAAGTTAAGGGTTTAGAGAAATACAAAAAAGTAAACAAAAACAAATTTTATTGCAAGTGGAATGAATACATACACTATAACATTCAAGCTGAGAGCCATTTTCGTGTGCAACATTGTTAAAAGTAAACAAAAACAAATTTTATTAAAAGTGGAATGAATACATACACTACGACCTTCAAACTGAGAGTCATTTTCGTGTGCAACATTGTTGGTGTTTAAGGATTTGAGTGGTAGTGATTCAATCCAACGAAAAACACTACAAGAAAAATGCATATTAGTGAGGCAACTTCCCCCCACTAATCCCTCGCAAAACCTTTAGCGAAGGAGTTGTGAGGTAAATTTTCCTCACATAATCCAGGTAACTAATTAGCGAGGGACATCATTGCTCGCTATTTTGTCACACCTTCTGTAGCAGATCCCTCGCTAATTACATGAAGGAAGTTAGAAAATTCCTTCGCCAAACCCTAGCTAATATTCTCTCGCTATTCCCTCACAATTCCCTATCAAATGTATCCCTAGAAATTTGATCTTTATTCCCACGCTATTGTTCCCTAGCTATTGGATAGCCATTCCTTCGCCAACCTTCTTTCGCTAATCGGTCGCTACTCCTTCATTATTATGAGCATATATTCCCTCGCCATTCCTTCACAATTCCATTGCTAGGAGTTCCTTTATGTCTCACAATTTTATCACAAATGTCTGTTGTTAATCTATACCTAACTCTTTGCAAAATTCCCTCGCTATTCCCTAGTGAGTTCCTCACTATGATGCTATGTTGATCCTTCACTATTTGGTTGCAACGATTTTTTTTATAATTGGGATTTTATATTAAAAAGTTTAATTTCCATTTCAAATGCATAAGTATATTTTGCATTATCAAAATATTTTGTATCAAAGAAATATAACTTAAAAAACTATTACCAAAAAGTTAATTAAAATACTTTAGCTTTCAACATGATAAAAATACTCAAGTCAATATCATAATTAAAATACTCAAAAGTCAACAACATAATAAAAATACTCCAAGTCTTTAACACAATTAAAATAACAAACATGGTTTAATGAAACTAGAGTACAGTAACATCATCTTCATTTTAGATTCTTTCCAAGTTTTTGGATTGATGATGGTGGTGTATCTTTATTGCATATACTATTTTTGTCCTCAAAAATTGCATTTGTGTTGACATCTGTTGCTACAAAAGTTGTTGCATTCTGTTTATGCCTTCATTTGTGTATGCATTTGAGTCTGCATTTGTGCTTGCATGTCTGCCTGAGCCTTCAACTGTGCCTACATTTGTTGTGTCTGCAACTTCATTTAGGATTGTGTTTGTAGGTTCAACTGTGCATGTATATGTTCTTGCATTTGAGTCATTTGTGTAGCTATTGCACTAATGTCTTCTGCTAGAGGTGTACTCAAATTTCAATTTGTTGAAGGGTCAAGTGGAAGTGCAGTGATGTATGCAGCTGAGGCATCCTAACAGACCGATAGACTTGAACCTTGTTCCTACATGATCCGAACCTACAACTGTTGAAGATGAATCATGTGGATAATGGCAAGATTCAAGCTATGACCCAAGCCATGGATTCTACCTTTTTTATTTTCACCACTTCTCTTTAACCAGACATCAGAGTCAAGTTTAGGATGGTTTGATATGTCTTCCCCATATTTTTCTACCATAGCATTTTCATCTGATTCCTACAACAAATTAATAATTTATTAAGATAGAAATAGATTAACAAAGTTTAATCTTACACTTAAAATATATATATCTTACAATGAAATCTTTCGCTTTGTTAGAGACATATTGGTCATCTTTTTCTTGTATGAACTTTGTTGTACAAATCTCCATAAGAAATAGGACCCTTGCATTCTGCCTCCTGTGAAAAATGTAATTTTTAAAAGCAAGCAAACCAACATATTTCAATACAAATAATATAACATGGCAGCAAAGTGCAGTAATTTTTTAAAGTAAGCAAACCATCAGATTTCAACACAAACCAATAGTGAACCTAATGATGTCATACTCCGTGTCAATTTATTAATGTTCAAATCACAAAACTAGTACGTAATTACCATCCTACAAGGCAATCTGCAATACCACAACTATAAGATCCATGGTACATTGAGTAGTTCATTAAATTATTCACAAAGTTACACAAGTAAACCTGAAAGTTAAGGCTAATTTAATATGTCCACTCACTATAGCATGCAAATAATCCTAGTAGTATCACGTGTTTCAATGCAATCCATGCAACAAAATCATACAAGAAAACCTAAACCTTGAGACTAAAGGATTCATATTCATTCTGGTCAACAACAAGTATCAGATCCAATTCTCAACAAATTGACAATACTAAACCAGAAACTAAAAAGGCTACTCCACTATGTTCACTCCACTATACATGGTACATTTAATGTTTCATTAAATTTATTCACAAAGTTACACAAGTAAACTGAAAAATTGAGGCTAATTTAATACGTCCACTCACCACTACATGTAAATAATCCCAGCAATGTCAAGTGTTTCAATGCAATCCATGCAGCAAAATCATACAAGAAAACCTAAGCCTTGAGACTAGATGGCTCATATTCATAGTTTTCAACAACAAGCATCAAAATCGTATCCTTGCACACAAGTGCTTCAGTCCAATTCTCAACAAATTTGCAATATTAAACTAGAAATCACTACAAAAAATGCTAATTTCTGACGGATTGGTTCCCACGAAATATATTTCCTCGGAAATATTTGTAAAATATAATAAAAAATGGCTAAACTCGTGACTTAATTTTGTTGGAGTAAAATATAATAAAAAGGGGACAAGGGTAAAAGGGAGTCAGACCAAAGGTTTTACAGAAAGGCGCAAGCTTGCCCGTGCAGGGATAATCTCGCACAACCCCGTCTTCGCCGAGCATGATCGGTTTGGCCGGAGACCACTTCACTAGTGCTTCGCATCTTCTCACACTCACATTCTTACTCTATTTTCAATTTCAATTTCTCTGACCTAATTTTCATTTCCATTTTCCCCCTTTCTTTCAAGCTGGAATTAAGGTAAGGGTAAGTGAGAACCGTTGGGGGAATCGGCGTGACAAATAGAAGGGGAATAGGATGAGAGTTTGTTATTGTTCATGCTTTTGGTTTCCGAGGGTAATGTGAGAACTGGAGAGGAGGAACCGATGGTGGTGGTGGTGAGGTCTTGTTCGGCGAACTTGGGAAGGGCGTCGCTGATTTCTCTCAACAAATGGAAATACGCCACGTCTGCAACGGCAAGAGTGTAGCATTGCTCCGATGCGGCTTTAAGGAACGCCTTTTGCCCTCTGCACAGAACCATCGCAGGGAAGACCTCCACCTTGGACCCGCCGCAGCCCATGTCAGTGACCCGATATCAGAGACTGAGGTGTCACTGTCCACTCCGGAGAAGAACATGCTTCACCATCGCATAATGAAGAAGAAGAAGAAGCTTTCAATATATCTCTGTGTCATTTAATTAGTCTTCTGCTCTGCATGTTTTGATTGAGGGTAGCGCGTGAGAATGAGTGGAGTGAAGTGAAGGGTGAGGAGTCACTGCATGCAAGAGGAATAGGTGAGTTTATTATTCTTTAATTTAAAGCTTATATTTTCTTAGGTTGTGTTTGGTTTTCAATTGGAACTTGGAAGTCTCAAAATTTGCTGCTGAAAAAGTCTCAAAATCTGCCATGTTGTTAGAAGAAACTAGCAAGCACACATATACACAGAAGAAAAGAGCAAAAAATGAGGATGTATCTGTTACACCAAGAGCTTAAATACAGAAGCTATATAAGCCCCTAACTAGGTAGAGTAAAATTTAATTATGACAAAGCTAAAAAGTAAACGTTAGTCTACAACTAGGCTTTTGTCATCATAATGTCTGCAATCTGATTTTCGGAATTGCAATGCTCCAAGGTCATTTTCCTTTTACTTCCTAGCTTCTCTAACTACATTATATTTCACTTTGATGCGCTTAGTCCTTCCATGGTGAATAGGATTCTTTTGTTATAGCAAATGATTGATTTACTGGCCACCCAAATGACAGTCATTGCATAATTCATAGTTGGCTTCTTTTGTAATTTTCCTTAGTATGCATGTAGATTGAAATTTTCCTTATCTTTAAAAGAACTCTCTTTTGTTTCCTTAATTAGCTGCATAATTCATAGTTGGCTTGTTTGGTTAGGTTGAAGAAGGGAAGATCAAACCAGTCAAGGAAATCACTCTGACACCAATCCCTGAGGACCTTTACTCTGCAATTAACTCTGCAAAAATATTTCTGCCTTTGGTTTCTTTGCTCTCTTTTCTAGTTTGATTTCTTGTTGATTATTGCATTATTCTACAAAAAAAGGGGTAGTATGTAAGTCTATCAGAACATTCAAAGGTGAGTTAAACAAATATTCTATTTTCGTGGCTTGAAATGTTACGCTGAAGTGGAAAAAAAATCAAACGAAGATTTGTGGTTTGCAAGAATTTGCTAACAACTACATAGACAATTATTAGTAATTCATGTTAACTATTATATTTCTATCTTTACAGGTAGTTTAGCTTGGCTGCTATTACTGAAGTTGTAGTTTTGAACGATTTGTGACTTCAAGGGTGGCAATGAATAATCAACAGTTGGAATTTGGGAGGCCTGTCTCAAGTATGCTATGATTCTTAATTTCATACTCTCCTGTATTTAACTGATTTTCTCATATTAAAATCAATCATTTACTTTCTTTTCTACTAATTCACTCTCCCTCTTAAGTAAGGATAAGAATAAACAATGATTAAGGGTAAGCCTAAAAAATTTATAATCAATACTTCATTGGTTTTCCGTTTGTTAATGTCCCAAAGCACATTCAACCCAATCCATTGATAGTGTTATTGAACTGAACGTCCGTTTGAAGCTTCTTAATGAAAAATCAAACATACTTTCAATAGATAAAACTCTAGAGGATTTGAATCCATATTTTTTTATTGAAGTTGGAATGATTGATCCTGATATGGTACTTGAATGATTGTTGGGTCACGTGATGTAAGGCTTATGCATTTATAAAGTTTTTCTCTAGTGTATTTAGTAGTTATTGACTAACTTCATGATCCCTGTTGAGTGGTTTTTCACCCTCCAGAGGGAATACTTAAAACAAGAAGAATTTTCCATCTTTATTAGGTTGCATTTTTGTTGTCAATGTTGTTGCCTAGTATTTTTAATATTGTTTTATTATTTTTGTGCATATAAGGTGTCTGGGATTTCAAATAATGACTGGATGGTTGTGACTGGAAACTGTCTCTAGACTAAGTTTTATTGGAATATTTGGTCTTCTTGTCAATTGTTTGGATTTAGAGAGCTTGATTTTAAGCATAGCAGCTTAAGATTCTTTAGAAATTCTATTACATAATAAAGGGATGTTTCAAATTAGAAAATTTAATCCGCAACTTCTTTTCCTTTTTCAATCACCTCTTTCTCGATCACTCTTTTTTAATGACCCAGTTAGTCTTATATGTCAAAACAAATGATCATATATCAAAATATTATATATAGAATTTACTGTGAAACGTGTTATTTTCCAGTTGGGAATGTTTGTGTGGTTGCTATGTCACCATTCACCATCGTCACATTCTTGATTATTTGGCTCTATTTTCTCAGTATAACTTATTTTTAAAAATTTTGGAAAAGGGCAGGTTCAGTCTGTATTCCTTCTTCCCTTTGTGGTGTGGTGGGATTTAAGACAACTTATGGGCGGACAAGCATGGAGGGGTAATTTCTTGCACTATGTAATGGATCAATCATTACCATCTCTTTTAAAGAATTTTTTTACCACATTGTAGGAACAATTGTAGTGTTTGACTAGCTAAATTTGTTATGTCTGGAACACTTCCATTTCTTTTTTTCTATTTTTTTTATTTTTTTATTTACAGATCATTATGTGATTCTGGGACTGCTACTCTTTGGTAATTCATAGGTAAGTTATTTGGTAATTCATTTGGTAATTTCTCTACCCAGTCATAACAAAATAAGCTTGCTTCCATAATTACATATTATGTTGTAAAACCCCTTTGTACTGCTACTCTTTATAAATCAGAGGCTCTTTTAGACCTCTTATGGATGCGTACATGACAATGACAAACTACTAAACCAACTTTTATTTAGTTATTCTATATTGTATTCTCTATACAAAACTTTGTCATTCTTTAGTAAGTACGATGCATATATTTTTGTGTTTATTGTAGTCACCACCTTGTTTGCCAACTCTGTCATCCAATGATAATTCAAATGCCTTGGGATCTTTAAGAATTGGAAAAGAGGATGTTCTTGGAATTGTTGTGATTCAGAGTGATGGGGTGTGGATTACGAAATTAAGAACCATGCTGTGAAGAATTGGAGTTTACACATCATTTTCTTACTATCCTTTTTCTTGTTTTTAATTATTTTCTATACTTTAGGCGCTGTTTGTGATGTTCTCCTATCAGAATTGGAGTTTTATCTTGGTAATCCACATAACAAAGATTTTCATTTAAGAATTATACAAATTATCAAGGTAAAACTTAAATTATGATTGAAGAACAACAAAAATAGCACATCAGATACTGTACTCAAGTTTTGTTCTTATTTAAAATGGTTTTGTGATGCATATATATGAATGGGAAATTTAATTTTCATTCTCAGGATGACATGAAGGAACTTGAAAGGAGTGAGAGGATGGCAATTTATGCATCCAACATAGGGAACATGGTGCTATTTGTGGCAAAAGCGTATGCTTCCATTAATAGTAGATCCCTGGCTGTTATTGCATCAACTCTGGACTCACTATTGGATCTTTAGGTACACACATTAATGCAAAGGTAGTGAGTGGTATTTTAAAAAGAAAAAAAATTACCCGTTTATTTCCTTAAGAAAAACCTAGATAGAATTTGAAGTTTGTGAAATTTGTATATATAAAGATTATTTGTTTATTTGCATCTTGCTCGGGTTGTTGTCGCAACCTATCCGGCCGACGACGGGGATGACGACGAAAAAAGAAATGAGCATTTTCCCAAAAAAAATGGGAAAACTAGAGGGGAGTCGCCACCAACGTTTATTTAAGGAAAACGTCGGAAAAACCAAAAGATAAGTCGTGGTCTACGTTTTTAGAGAAAAAAAGGATTCGGGAGTTGTTTACGCACGGGGAAGGTGTTAGCACCCCACGCGTCGGTCACGAAGACGGCAGCCTTTAATCGAGTGTGTGACAAATAAAGTGACTTTTTAAATTATTTATCTTTCCTTAAGAACATGAATATGCTTATTTTATTTTTGTTTATTTATAAAAGACAATCAGATTTTTATTTTTTAGAAAAGAGAAGATTTTATATTTTTTTTTTGTTTTTTAGGTCGACAAGGGATTTGCCCTTGCTCCTACGTATCCCCAGGTGCAATGAGGAAATCAGACTTACGTAGTTCTTTGTTTGAAAACTTGATTGGGTTGATTTTATGTTTTTTGAAAGATTTATTTTAATTATGTGAAAAAGAGTCGTTAAGGCGTTGGACCTTGAAACGACCTTGAGTTTGAAGAAAAAGCGGAGAAAATCGCTTAAGGCATTGGACCTTGAAGCAATCTCGAGTAATATGTAGATTTTCTTGAGAAAAAGGAGAATTGAGTGGTCTTTCATTTGAGTATTTTTAGCTTTTTTAGAAAAGATTTTGAATTTGTGGTAAACTCTATGAAATCAAGCAAGTCGGAGACCCAGCATGATATTCATAAATCTATCCACGTGTTATTGAAACACTACCAAGCAAGTCGAAGACCCAGCATGGAGTGTAAAATCTAACCACGTATTATTGAAACACTACCAAGCGAGTCGGAGACCCAGCATGGTGTGCACGAAACATACCACGCGTTATTGAAACACTACCAAGCGAGTCGGAGACCCAGCATGGAGTGCACAAAACATAAGCAAATACTAAAGATACGAATGAATAATTGACAAAATATTATGTAATTAAATAAATCAAGCGAAAATAGAAAAGGAATAGACTAGAAGTGGGGTACACTTAGTAATTAGGGGTGCATACAGTACAAAAGGGGGTACCATCAGCAGAAATTATTTAATTACAAAATGGGACAGGTTCAACAAATTATGGGTGCAATTATGAATAAGGGGTGTAAACAGTAATATAAAGGGGGTGCAGTTATGAATGTGGTGGTGTGAACAATAATATAAGGGTGTGTGCAGTTATGAATGTGGTGGTGGGAACAGTAATATAAGGGTGTGTGCAGTTATGAATGTGGTGGTGGGAACAGCATCACATGTATTGCCTCAAAATGGGCCAAGCCCAACTGCTGGCAAGTGTGCAGTTATGAAAGAGGTGGTGCAAACAGCATTACGAAATTCATAATTATGTTGGTTAGGCCCAAGCACTAAAATGGCTGTACTTATTGAAAATGGATGTGCAACGAGTAAAGTAAGTATTTTTTATTTTACTTCTTTTTTTCTGTTGGGCTTGGCCCAGAAAAAGGGACGGGTGTGAACTTATCAAAAGCGGGGTGCAAAAAGCAGTTTTCTCTTTTTTTTTTCTTTTTTTTTTAACTGGATTGGGCCTAGCCGACCCGGCCCAATACGTATTTTCGTCTTCTCCACTGCAGCAGTGCAAAAAGCTGCGCGAAAATAGGGTTTTTCACCCTCTTTGATGGTTTGCCATCTTCCTAAGCCACCACAATGGAGGCCGGTGGTGGGAGAGTGGTCGGTGGTGACAGGTCGCGGTGGTGGTGGCCGGAACGCAGTGGTGGTGGCCGGAAAACACCAAAACGAAAAAAAGCAAAAGAAGAAAAAGAAAGAAAATGCAAAACCCACGAAAATCAAAGGACCAACATAATGGAAGAGATGAAAAAGCTACATTAAACTTCCAGTAGAATCTAAACTCACCAAAATCAAATGATAAATCAGCAAAGGAACAAGAGAAAAAAAAAACAAAAGAGAAGGAAAGAAAAAGCAAAAAAACGCAAAGGCTAAGATGAAGAGGGAGAAGGGAAAAGAAGATGGAATGGGAGATACCTCAGGACCCCTTTTCCTTTTCTGACACTAGCGTCAAATGTCGACCTCCGATTGGCTCAATTTCTTTCTCCGGGATCCGTGCGGCTGTGCTCAAATTAATTTTTTCTTTCACTGTTGCCTTTTTGCTTTATAGGTAGATTTTCTTAACCTAATGGGCCCTTATGGCCCATTTTCCTTTCTTTTTGCTTTTTGCTACCTTGTTTTTTATTTTGTTATCTGTTTTTTTTTTTTTACTACTTATTATTTTATTTCTTTTCTCTTTTTTTTTTACATATTTATTTATTTATGTATTTTTTTTATCTTTTTTTTTACTCGTTATTATTTTTATTTCCTTTTTTTTATTTTCTTTATTCTCTCTTTTTATTATTCATTTTTTTTATCATCATTTTTTAATTTACCCAGACAAAATTAGGGTATGACAGTTGTTAAACATAGATAGTTGTTTATGATGTGAAATTTTGTAATTCTCCTTTCACTTTTTTTTTGTGTTGTTTCAAGTAGGTTCTCCTTTGCTGTATTTTCTTTTCAATATTTTGGTTAATTTCAATTACAAAATGCTTAAACTAATTTTATTTCATTTTTCTTTAATTATTTTTAATTGTTTTTTTATGTTCACTTTTCATTGTTATACAATTTTGTTTGTGATTTTTTGATTTATTGTTTTTACAATTTTAGTAGAGGATATGCTTGACAATTTTAGTAAATAGAGGGTGTGGTCACTTTTTATTTTTTTTCTCCCTCATTTTTGTTCGAGTGTCATTCTTGCTTGTAAGGAACTTCACTCAAAGTTTAATGTAAGTTTTTTTTTTTTTTAATCTTTGTATTGTTCTATGTTATGTGAATGACATTTTAAATAATATTTCAACTCCTAAAAAATTACCTAATTTATGATTTGGAATGTTTTTAATTTGTATATAAATATATTAATGAAATGCAGTGCGTTATATAATATTTAATTAATTAATACTCACATTGTTAATTTCAGGTGCAAAATAATTTAAAATTACAATATAAATTTTAGTTTTGTATTAAGTATATTAGAGATATTTTTTATATTTCTTTTTCATTTGTTTGACAATACTATATTAGAAAAAAGAAAATTTTTAATTCTGGAATGTCACCGTCATCAGTTTAAGGGCAGTTGTGGAAAAATCATTTGTAATAATGAAGTAAAAAAATTGGCTTTAATAGAAATTATTAGGAGTAAACACAACTTAAATGAAAGAGTTAAATATCAATTGCAATAATGAAGAAAAAAATAGGCTTTAAAAGGAATTAATAGGTGGGGCTGTTTTGGAAAAACAAAAGTTAGTAACTGGAGTTATTTTGGAAAAAATATCTTTGTATCATTATTAGTTGTGATAAAAAATGCAAAGTTAATGAACTAATTGAAGAGATTATTTGTGTCTTTATTAAATTTTTTATTTAATTCTTCTTTATTTGTATATTTATGTTCACTTTCCATTGCTATATGATTTTTTTAGGATTATTTGATTTATTGTTTTGACAATTTTAGTAAAGGATATGTTTGTCAAAGTTTTGTGTGATGGGGTTCAATTACATGGGAGAGAGCGACGGAAGGTATTCCTCTTCTTTCCTCTCCCTATCCGTGCTCCTTCGTCCTCTTTTTCTTCCCCTTCTTTCAGATTCGGCGTGGCTAGGTGCGTCGACGCTGCTGGTGTGTGGCGCGGCGACGCCGCTAATGTCCTACGTGGCACGGAGACGCTGCTAGATCGAGGGGTAGCATATAATGAGTATGTGTGTTGTTAGTATATGGATGTCTTAGAGACAATCTTTTCATTAGATTAGGACGTACATGTACTTTTCATATTGTCATGAATAAATTATAAGCGCTCTTTATCTTGTTTCATATTCTGTCTCGATATCATTATTAATATATGAGTAACTGGATAGAACCCTTGGAATAGAATAAGTATCTCTTGAGTATCAGTGATGGGATCACGATCATGAGGATTCAAGGATACCAGATGTCTACTCCTAATTTTATGTTCCTAGTCTAGAGACACTGAGAATGGGGATCAGTGATCTCGGGTAAGACTAGCACAGCTTATCTACTTGTATGCAGATGCAAGGTAAAGACCTCATGAGCTACAGACATGGAGATGTCTTAGCTAAAGTCGTGGGTGGACCTATAAGGGTATAGCTCGCACTGAATGGACCCACAAAGAGACTCTATTAGGAAATCTCATAGATAGTATCATTAGAGTAGTCTCTCATTATTTGGGTGTGTCTTTCCTTAGACCAGAAGTTTTCACCTAGACTGTGTTCTAGAAGACATGTTTTGATTGTATACCTCGTCTGCCTGAAACATGGAGACACATAGGTATACCTTTGGGCATGTCCTGAAAGAACATGAGCCTAGGGTAACTAGCTGAAGGAATTCGCCAAATCTCTGTGAGAGATTAGGTTATCTGTAAACCGGAGAAATCGAGATGACATTTATGGGACTTGGGAATCTATGCATAGTAAAAGAAATCATAAGATGATTTGCCTTTAGAGTCAGTAAAATTGGAGACTCCCTATTTCGTATTAAAGCTTACCCTAAACCGCAAGGGCAGATACGTTTCCTTACCCTAGGTTTTATGGGAAGGTAACCGAGACGAAAGAAAATACATACAGAAATCAAATAGATTTAATAGGATGATCTTGTCATTTACGTAACTAGTTCTGGGGCAACAAAGCATTGCTAAGTGCTCTGTGTTGTCATTAAATGGGTAGTGGCCTTGTTGGGCCCAAACTCATTTATGTCAGTAGCTATGTTGGGCCTAATGGGTCACACACTAACACTTTATTGTCATGACATTATAGCATTAAAGGTTTTGGGCCTAATAATGATTGTTAGTCCAAGAAGGAGTTTGGATACCTATATTAAAGAGAGAGGGGCGCATGAATGAGTTAATAGGCTTGGATAGTCCAAGACATTATTAATTAATTTAAATAGTTAAATTAATTATCTAATATTTAAAGTTTGAATTTAAATATTGAATTTAAATATTTTAAATATGAATTAACTATAGTAGTTAGTTTCATATCAAAAAGAGAAAATGAGAGCTAGATTTGAATTTGAATTCAACTAGCATCTTGTCATGATCATGTCCTAGATTTTACGAAGAGGTTTGAAGGCTGATTAGGGGCGCTACATATGGCTGGATATTTAATTATTATTTGGCAAAATAATTCCTAAGTAATTGACTTGGTCTTAGGAGGATATGGTGGGAGGTTGTTAGCAATTTTTGAAATGCAACAACTCCATTTTTTTTTCTTCACATGTGGGATGCTCCATAATTAGATTTGTTGGTTAAAAATCTGACTCAAACTCTTCTACAAAGTGTGCTCTTGTGATCATATTTCTTTAATGGTTTTTTGAAAGAAAAAAACCAATCTACCTTCCTCCCCTTTCATGCGCCCCTTGTGTGAGTTTTGAAGAAAAATTCAGCCACCAATATCATCTATTGGTGACCCTCTTAGATAAGAAAAATACTTTGAAACCTAACCTTCTTCCTCTCCATTGATGCGCCTAGCCTGCCTCCATTGGTGTTTGTTGGTGGCCTTCAAGAAGTGTTCTTGAGTCTTGACAAGGAGTGGTGTGGATCAACATTAGAGGGCTTGTATCTTCAAGCCTATCCTTGATCATCAAGTTTCGAATATAAACAAGGTAATATCTATGTCCTAAAGAATGATTCTTGTGTGGTATGTGTGTTTCCGCTTGAAA
>PYAF01002890.1:407410-436830 GCA_007407185.1 Glycine tomentella
CATTGGTGTTTGTTGGTGGCCTTCAAGAAGTGTTCTTGAGTCTTGACAAGGAGTGGTGTGGATCAACATTAGAGGGCTTGTATCTTCAAGCCTATCCTTGATCATCAAGTTTCGAATATAAACAAGGTAATATCTATGTCCTAAAGAATGATTCTTGTGTGGTATGTGTGTTTCCGCTTGAAAATTTTTTGTTTTTCTTCTCACATGCCTTCGGCCTTCAACGTCCTTTCTTTCATGTGTTCATGTGTCTTTCCTTCCATTTACATTGTTCCAATTTGTAGTATATGATAATGTATGTGTGTTCATGCATGTGTTGCAATTTTGGGGATAATTGAAAAATGGAAAGTACATGTGTGTGTAACAGTGGAGATAGTTGTCACATATACAATGCTCTGTTTCTGTAGAAAGCTATTAATGTGCGTCCTCTAAATTTAAGCTTTTAGGATTCAATACTTTCCTCTTCCATTCTTCATAATTAAATTAAAATTTGATTAAAAGGTATAGTTGGCTAGTTCTTCATCCATGGTTGAAGTTCAAATTGCTAGTTTTTCATGAGGGGCTATGGTAGAGATATAAACCTATTTTTTTTATATCCACTTCTCAGCTTAATCTTTTAGATGATTGGTTCTTGACAAGTTTGTTTTTGTGAAACCTCATATAGTTGTTAAATTGCTCTTGGTAAATTTTAGTAATGAAATAGCTCCAAACTAAAGAAAACTGTCATGTTAAATATGACTATAGTACTATAGTATGGTGGGCTAGAAAGTTATGCAATTTTTATTGTGCTTTCTCTAGTTCATCATATCTTCCTTTCTCTTTCATTTAATCAAAGGAAGAACTACTATTGCTGGGGAACCACATTGCAAAAGAAGTGAGAGAGGACGAGCAAGTGCCAAAGACAAAGAAGTTGAATAGTAAGATTGAAGATGGAAAGGAGTGTATTTTACTATGTTATATTTCTCTTAATGTGTCATTTCCTTTGTTCAGGTAATCCCCTTTCTCTAGTTTATTTTATAGTTCTTCTATCTTCCTTCTTCTTTTTTATCTTTGGTTTACCTTTGATGATTCTATTCTGATTCTGTTTCTTAATTCTCACTGTTCTCACTCTCTTTAGTTCTCATTTTCCTTCTGTTTTCAATTTTTCAATTTTTTATTCTTAATCTCCTGCACATATTCTGTGCTTTTCTCTTTAATTTATATTGTTTTGGACCCCTTGAATTTGTTTTGAATTTTGAAACCACAAAAAGCTTTTTCCTTCTCTCAAGTTTGGCATCTCAATTGTTTTATTCTCTTCTAGTTTTTTTGTTCAACTAGTACCATTATGGATATACATTTTGGACTGATTGGGAGAAAATCACTTATTTTTTTAGTTTGATAGTACATCTTGGCTTCTTTCTGTTGGAATATAGTTTACTAATTGAGAAAATTTGTTTTTCTTATTATATTTTTTTGAGGTTTCACTTAGGACAGTTGCATTCAACCTTTCACCAATTCCACTATTTCTTGAAAAGATACAAAGGGCCCAACTGCTTTGTAGGATACCCTACCTGCCCTTCTAGTTGCACTATTCCAAGTTGGTGCCTTTTGAAATAATGGAGAGGTCTAAGTCTTAAGGGCATAAATATAATAATTAGTTTGAATCAAAATTTCTACAACTTTTCCCATGAATAGCAAAACAGATTTTGCTTTCCATACCAGCATGAATGTTTTAGCCTAATAGGCACAATTTGAATCTAGTTACACTTTTCTTGCGTCCCTTTGAAAAAGGAAAAGGCTTGGATTGATTTCAAATCTATATTTTGATTTCTCTCTTCACATGCTTTGGACATATAGTACAGAACAAAGTAATTCAGTTGTCATTTCAAACATATGTTCAAGTAGGACACAAAAGAAAGTAACTGGACATGTGAATGTACTAAGACATGATCAAGGGAAACAAGAATTCACTGCCTCAATTTCTACAGTCCAAAGGAATATTACCACTCCCATCACCACCATTCCAAACTTAGTTCCAACCACTTCCACCATTTCAACATCTCCATTCTTGAATAGAAGTTTAGTCCAAACTAGGCTTGATTACAAATTGTTTGCTTACTTTTTCAACTTCACAACATCTTTCAATATTTTTTTCCCTCCAAATTTGAGTCCATTATTTTAGTTGTGGCATTTTGATTTATGTGTTTACTTACTAATATAATATATAATAGAAATGTTAACATGTCACTATAATACATTATCACATTAATATTTTCATGACATAATATTCTAGTACTATATTGTTATATTAGTATTTCTATAATATTAGATGTTAATTTGACAGATAAACTAATCGTAATTAAAAATAGAGATCAAATTCACAAATAAAAAAAAATAAAAGAACAAAATTTGTAAAAACTTAAAAAATTAAACTTAGAAAATAGAAGTTGAAGTTTAGTAGATGATGAAAACATAAATTCTATTAATGTTTGTGACTAACAATTTGACAGGCCTGGACAGAGGCATCATCTATTCCAAGAGCACTAGTTCATGAATTTGTTTTTTTTTTAAAAAAAACTATCCTAAGACGGTTATGCAAAAATCGTCTTAGAATCATCAATTTTTCTTTTTTTTAAATAACATTCTAAGACGATTATTTGAAAAATCGTCTTAGAAGGCATCGACTTTCTACAACACCATATTCAAAGACAGTTTTAGAACCGACGTAGAAGGGGTTAAATAACCGATGTAGAAAGCGCTTGTTGTAGTCCCATACATGTATTTCCGACGAAATTAGCCATCGAAAATTCCCAATGGATCATTACCGACGGTTATTTCCGTTGGAAATTACCGATGGACCAAAATAAAAATTCGACGGCTGGAATTTCCTACGACCATTTTACCGATGGATTTTTGTCCGTTGGTAAATTGAATGGAAATTTCAATTTACCAACGGAATTTTGTTGTTAGCGACGGATTTCGTCCGTCCGAAATTCGCTTTTTTTTTTTTTGTAGTGAATTAAAGAGGCTAATCCACTATACATGGTAACCACAAATTAAAGAGACTAAACCAGAAATTTATAGAAATAGTAACATTCACAAGTGAGTAGGAATAAGTAACAAAACTTAAAATCACATAACCAAAATGAACGTTAATGGAAAAGGTATTAAATATGAATACCATTTTTTTCAAGCGTTGTCCAAAAGCTTCTTGACCCTCTAGTATGCACCATAGCATCAGGCTTGGCAGCCTTATTGAATTTACCTACAATAGACTTTTTTTTCCACTGTTGTGTCATCCAGATGTCAACTAAGCCGTCCTACATCTCAGCCATTATACCTCTTGGTCCGTGACCCTTTAAGTCTTTAATATTATCTAAATTTGTCTTTTCTCTTGCCTTTTTCCTTGCCTTAGATAGAGAGTCAGAATATCTATCCATGCATGTCGTATTACAAACCTTATATGCCATACTTTGATCATAATCTAATGCAAAGCGGTACTTTTTCTACATCAATATCAATTAAATAAATTTGTTGATATATATATATATATATATATATATCATGAAATAATGAATTCTAATCCTTAAATCTTCGAATATAAATAAATATAATATTCACACGATAAATTCTTACCTTAAAATCATTGAATAAAATTACTTTCATATCAACAGAATAATTTTTCCAATTTTTAGCCGGATTAGGCATCCTCATAAGTATATCAAACATAATCTCTCAGGTCATAGATTTTGGAGCAAACCTTCTACAAGTTCAAATACTCATGTTAGGAATCAAGAATTAATGTCATTAAATTGATTCACTGGTTGAGTATAGTTTTACTTACGGCTCGTCAACTTCTTCCACAGATATAACAAGTCTCATATCAACCTCATCGTGGGAATCTACACTTGAAGGCTCATCAACAGGTTGTGGGTCATCAAGTGTTGGGGCAACATATGATTGACTGCCATCAATCACTGGTGTGATTGTTAGTGGTTGACCACCACCAGCTAATTGATCGCCATTAACTTTAGATTCATTGGTGGAAGTAACACCTTAGTTAAGCACAATGACACAAAATAATTAGCATCCATTACATTAAAATAATTAAGAGTTAATAATTAAAAAGTCATTCAACAAGTATACTTGGTGAGTGTAAAAAAGTATCTAGTAGTGGAGGATCAGTGCAAGACATGGAATAATGGTATGACTACCCCAACCTCATCCTTTTCCTCGAGTACTCATTTGAAATTTTTGCTTGTAGAAATACAAAAGATTAATAAACCATATAACAATACTATAAAAAAATCAAAATGAGAAAAAACATGAAATACAAGAGAAATTTTAGCATAACATGAATACCATTAAAATAAAATTAAAATGATTCAATCATTATAACCACTCATCGTCTGAATCATGTAACTCATTGTTTGAATCATTTAAACCCTCTTCTAAAATATCTAACTCCTCATCTTCATCCATGAACTCATCATCCTCATTAATGAATCGATCATCATCCACATTTTTCGGATCCACATTTTCCAGTGGAAAATGTATTTGATCTATGTTTCCTTCTTCCATTGGGGCATGTGCATCAAACAATTGTATCAACTCATCATCAATAAGAATATCGGGCATTCCTATGGATTCATCATCTTGAAAATAATTTACAGCAATTCTCTCATTTGACAAATCATCTTCATTATTCAATGTTTAAGCCATAAACAATTTTGCTCTAACCTTGCAAGCTACCCACCAATTACCATTATTTCTACCCCTATTTTGTGGGTATCTTGTATAGTACACTTGTTGTTCCTATTCAACTAATACAAATGGCTCATCTAATTGAAGCTTTGATTTATGCTTGATATCAACCAACCCATATATGTCATTAACTTTAACACCATCAATACGGTCAAACTAGTGATAATGTAGAATAATCACTTTGTTTTGATATCCAAGATACGACAACTCTAATATCTCATCAACAATGCCATAATAGTCTAATTCATTTTCAGCATATACATTTCCCCGAACACATACCCCACTATTCATGGTAGATTTATGTTGTCTGTAGTCCTTCGTATGGAATCTATATCCATTAACTTTTAAGCCATTATAACAAGTCCCAACCTTCAATGGACAGTAACTTATCTCTCGAATCTTTTGATCCTCAACTCGCTTTCACCTATAGATGATTAAAAAGAGAAAAACTGATAGTTATATCTTTTACTATAATGAATATTAAAGTATACATTATAGACTATTATGGGGGAGATGATTCACTTGATGTTGCACTTACAAAAATCTCTATCTTTAGCTACCAATATTTTATCCTCAGAGATATTGGGATTTGTTTCCCTTAGTGAATCCTTGAATCGGCTAATAGATATAATAATTAATAATGCATTTGATGTTATTGTGAATTGCACAAATTGAGAAATTACAAAACAAACTTGTAACACCCTAAAATTTTGATAACCAAAAATAAATGTTTGATGTATTTCTTGTGTTATTTGAGCATTTGATTAGTTTAGATTAATTAAAATATTATGTGAGTTATCCATGCGCAATTGCTTGATGTAGATGTCAAGTTATGTGGAGTTTTTTGAGTTGCATTGTAATTATGTGATTTCGAGTTTGACCCAAAACCTGTTTTATTAAAATCACAATTATGGATTTATTAACCGTTGGATCTCTATCAAATTTTACATGTAGGTTCCTAATCCACATATTTAACCTTTGACCGTTGGGATTGTTGAAATAACACCTTAAGCGTGAGAAATTAATTTTTCACAGAAGCAGAAATTTTAAAATTGGGTCAACTCGCTCAGACGAATTTCGGCAGGCATTTTGGCTCACTTAGGAGAGTCAAGTCAGTTTTAAAAACATGCAGCAGCATCCAAAATCATGAAAATGGTATCCTTCACCCCAAAACCAGCACCCAACCTCCCTTCCGTTCCTTCTCCACCAACCATGGCCACCGGTGACCACCACGAGGCATCGCCGCTTGTTGTTCAACCACCGCACAAAGAGGAACACTTTAATCGGAGTGAGATCTTCAAAACTTAACTCGAGGATTCACTAGAGAACGGAGCTCCAAAGCCTTCTTTCTTGGTTTCCTTGAGGTAACATTGGTTTCCTTTGTCTTTTTCTAGCTAGTTTAAGCTTCTCTTGGTGTCTCTTGTGTTTTGGGTACCATTGTTGGGAGTTTTACACTTCCTTTGAAAACCCTTTGAAAATGAGATGTTGTAAAAGTATCCTTTTTTATGAAATTAGTGTCATTTCCGTGATCCTTATTGAACCCCAATCACATTTGTGTAATCGAAATTTCAAAATGATGTATTTCGATTTGAGTGGGTATTTTACCCAAAATGTTAATTTTGACCTTGCCTTTGAAATCTAAACCAAATTATCTTCAATTTAGTATATAGATCTCTGCATTCGGACAAGCACGCGTATTCGAAGGATCATGAAACAACACCGTTAGGCTGTAACAGGGAGAACTCCTAGTTAGGTAAGGGGAGTTTATTATTTAGTTATAGTTTTGATACCATAATTGGAGGCCAGGGAGTCCAACTATGAAAATATCTATTTGTCCCTATTGTGTGCTAGTTTTCAAGAAAAGTTATGTTTTAAACTAATGAGATGTAATATAATTATTATTGATGTATGTTTGTTCCTGTTGTGTGCTCGTTTTCAAGAAAAACTATGTTTTTAACTAATGAGATGCGATGAATTTGTTATTGATGGATAAAACTGTGAATAATGTTGTTGTTGTAATTGATTAGATTCTTAGGAAAAGTCTTAATTACAGAGGAGACTCTGCCCAAAATTTTATAGTATGTTTTCCTATTTATTTCTCTAGTAAATTTTTAAATGGGCACAAGAGTGTGTTTTCTATATTGTAGTCCTCCTCTTTAATTTAGAATTTTCCTAAAATACAAGTCTCATGGTAATATGGATTGTGAATGAATGAGATGATATTGAAATGGGATAATGTGATTGGGTTGATGATGATGTAATGAGATAATGTTGATATAGTTGATGATGTTTAATATTGATGTTTTTGATGATGATATTGAAATAAAATGATGTTGATGTTGTTGATGATATTGAAATTGAGATGTTAATGATGTGATTGGTGATGTTTAAATGAGATAATCATGATGTGGTTGACAATGTTCAAATGAGATAATGTTGATGTGGTTGATGATGTTGAAATGAGATGAGTTTAATATGTATGATGATGATATTAAGATGATGTAATGTGGATGTTGATAATGACATTGATGAGAGATAATGTTGATGTGAATAATGTCATTGTATGATGTGAATATACATGAACACCCATGAGGGGTGCATGACTGGTTATCCTAGTTGTTCCTAGTCAGGTCATGCATTAATGGTGCCCATGGTTGTTATTGTATGATGTGGATATACATGGATACCCATGGGGTGCATGACTAGTCATCCTTGCAGGGGAGGATTTCTTCCTGGTCATGGTCATGCATAAATAGTTCCATAGTTGTATGTTGTGTATATATACGTGGGTGCAGTTATCGATTGGTTATCCTTCAGGGAAAGGATTTGTTCCTAGTCATGGTCAGTGCATCGATGAACTCACATTGGTGTGCTATGTATGTACATGGGGGGTGCATCACTGGTCATCCTTGCTGGAAAGAATTTGTTCCTGACCATGGTCATGCATTGATGGTGCCCATGTTTATACTTCATGTTGCATTGATGGAAATAGAATGATGGAAAATAAGTACCGGGGGTACTAGGGGGAAATCACTCTGTTTGGAACCCCCTTGACACTAAGGGTTGATCACCATGGGGGGAGCGACCAGTGCACGACAGGGTGACCTCGACGAGCTACTGCATCATTTTCCTAGAGAGGCTATTTCCATGAGGATGGTACCACATTGCATTCTGAGAGATGAGTCAAGTGCATGCATCATTCTGAGAATAATTGTTTTGATTTGTGAAATATAATGGTCAACTGGTTTGTTGAGTGTGTATTGAATTGATGGATTATCAAGGATGATTATGGTTATCATTATTGATTTCTTTCTAATCATTGTCGTCTGATGCTTGTTGTATATGTATAATAAACTCACCCTTGCATTTGTTGTACCGTGTGATTGATACCTGTGATGATCACGAACCTTCGTTCGTAGGTGACCTTGGAGGGAGATCTTCTACTTTTTGGTTGGAGTTGTCGTACCGACATGATAACGTTGTAATTCTTTTTAGAAAAGAGTTATGTTTTGTTAATCAACTTTTTCTTAGTTAGTCCCTTGATTCTTTTTTTTGGTCATGTAATTCCAAACGTAAATATTTATAAATACAACTAGATTATGTTCTGACATATGAATGATATGTAAAGTTTTAAATGTACATCCATATATATATATATATATATATATATATCCATATTTATGTATTTGTTCTGTTGTATGATAATTGTATTATCGCGTAAAATTTACTACCATTTTCATAATCAAGTTAATGGAGTTTTCATTAAAATTTGAAATTCACACTATTAGAGTCAGTGATATCGTAGCGACGAGGCGGGTCGTTACAAAACTTATTGAGATAAGATCCTACTTCAAAATTTACAATGACATACGTATCAACAATCCGTAGTTCATTCTCTGTTAAAAATCTATTACGACCTTTTCCAATAGGACGACATGGGTGTTTAAAACTAGATAAACTTCTCATCAATTGTACTTTCACCACCATCATCATTACGAGGAACTTGAGTGTGTCTTGTCTGAATGCTTGGATCAAAATACATAGAAGTAAAATTAGAAATTTCTTCCAAAATATATGTTTCACAAATAGATCCTTTCAACCTTTGCCTTATTTCGAACCTTCCTTTTCAAGTATAACATGCATCTCTCAAATGGATACATCCACTTGTACTGCACAGGTCCTCCAACATTAACTTCATAGGGGAGATGCATAACTAATTTTTCCATCGAATCAAAGAATGCTAGCGGAAAAATCTTTTCAATCTTGCAAATTGTTTCAATAATGGAAAGTCTAGCATTGTCCATGATGTAAACACTTACCGCAGTTGCACAAATCTCTTTGAAGAATAAGTTGAGTTCTATAAAAATTCCCATATGTGCTTTGGCAACATATCACGAAATGCCAAAGGAATTAGCCTCTACATAAAAACATGACATTCATGACTTTTCATTCCATATATTTTCCCTTCATCTAGATTAATGCATCGTGATATGTTAGATGCATACCCATCTGGAAACTTCAGTTGTTTTATCCACTCAAACATAGCCTTTCTTTGATCAGAATCCAATGCATATTTGCCTTTGGTTTTGTTATACTTTTCATTCTCAAGATTTAGCTCTAATTTAGGACGTTTACGTAACAACTTCAACTCTTGTCTTGCATTTGCATGATCTTTTGTCTTATCCTTTATGTCCATGACAATGTTGAAGACGTTGTCAAACACATTCTTTTCAACATGTATAACATCCAAATTATGTCGGATTAGATTAGTGCGCCACTAAATTGTTGTGGAGGCAAAGAATTTTCCACTACTGACTTCTTAAACAAGTTCTGATTATGATGAAATGGATGGTCAATAGGAAATGTTGACGATGGTAATCAAACCAACAAGGTTTCCTACCACTCTTCAATGTAAATGATTTAGTATTCTCTATACAATAGAGACAAGCAAATCTACCATGAGTGCTCCAGCCAGACAACATTCCATATGTTGGAAAATCATTTATTGTCCACATAAGATCTTCAACTCATCAATTAGAGATCGAAGATACACATCTAAATTTTTACTAAGCCACCTTGGTCCAAGAATCACAAGACTAAGAAAATATATTCCCTTTTCAAACACATACTTGGGGGAGATTGTATGTTGTGACAAAAACTGGCCAACAGGAGTATGGTGGTGTACTAGGTGAAGCACCAAATGGATAAAAACCATTTGTGGAAAGTGCAAGCCTAACATTTCGCAAATCTTGTGCAAATGTATGTGTATGGTTAAAATGCTTCCAAGCCTCTACATCAGCTGGATATGTCATCACTGATTCATGTTGACGCGCCCCGTTCGTATGCAAACACATATATTTTGAAGTATTTGTAGACATAAAAAGGCATTGGAGTCTTGGAATAATGGGTAAATATCTCAGCGTCGAGCGAAGCACATCCTTCTAATTTGTATATGCCTTGGATATAAATCTCGGTTCTTTACATACCAAGCATTCATTCTTGTCACTATTTTCTTTGTAATACAACATACAATGATGAGGACAATCATATGTTCTTTTATATTTTCAACTAGCAACATATAAATTTTAGCTAATTTATTAACTTTGAACTTTGTACAGTGTTTGGAGACATTTACGCATACTAATTTTTAAGCATGTAAAAAATTATAAAGTTTGATATTAATACCAAATATATTTTTAACCAACATATATTATAATTTTTTAACACAACCTATTTTGTTGTTTGATGAGCGAAGTTTTTTGGATAGAAATAGAAAAGGCTTATCTCCAAAAAGAGAGAAGGAACAGTTGAACTATATATATATATATATATATATATATATATAAATGTATAATATATTATAACTTAATAAATTTTCATTAATAATAAAGAGGATTTTTTTTTGTTACATAATAGAGTATATTCAATTTGTAGTTAACATTTCTCTCATAAATATACACTTATTTTATCTTAGCTTATTGTTACCTCATTTTGTTATCTTTATTTTCATCACAATACGTATTCCATTTATGACTTTTTCTCTCTATTTTGTTTTTCATGTTTCTCTCTTCCTTCCACCCAATCCACTCTAAATGAAGCGTACATTTTTATATATGAATGCTAAAACATCAATCAATTTGAAATAAAGAGTAAAATAATTTACATGAAATCTCATAATTACTTCTAATTTGTATAGAAAATTGTTGCAGTCTTGCAGATATAGCTTTTTCTTTAACATCGACATAGACAATGACCATCGCCCAAATAGTGTTACACGAAGACCTAAAAAAACTAAAACAAGAAAAAAGCATAAGGCCAAACGAAGGGGATACTAAAAGCAACCCTACACTGTACCAAAGTAAGAAAGATATGTTGGTTTATTATTTTCTATTGATTGACTAAGTCAAAACCACATAAGGTGGTCTCCACTCACCTTATCTTCTTAGGAATAAGTTATTGCTAATCTTATCATTTATCTTTTTAAGAATAAGTTGTTAATCTTATCAGCAAATATTATCCCTTATCTTTAGCAACTAAGTCCACGTTTTATGCATATAAAATAACCTCTTTGATGGGAAGAGGTTATAAAAGGAGATGTGCAAGGCCAAGGTCCTTGTGCTTGCTATCTGAAAATCTCAAATGATAGTGAAAGCATAGAAGATCCTTAAGCCAAAAGTCAAATTAATTTGGAGACTCATAAACTGTTTATAAATTACTTGACTCACAGACAGCTACAATTCATCTTCGGAGCAAACAAGAATAGCAATGGCGGGAGGTATTTATGATCTTAATTTTTTCGCACTTAATCTAATTGCTTATGCTGTTTATGTATAAGCATGATTAAATTATTTAGTTTTTCTTACATTTGGTATCAGAGCCCGTTTATTGCCTCTGCCTTGCTTTTGTTTGACACTCATATATGTGAAATATTATGTTATTAAAATATGAGCATTTTATTTGAACATTTTAATTATTAAGAAGCTTTGGAATCGTATGAAAATTGAGTTTCTAAGCTTTATGAAAATTAAAACATGGATTTTGGTGTTGAAAAAGGCTGAAAAATCATTGGATTTTTAATTCGGGTCCATAGGTCACAACTGGGTCAAAGTGACCCAGCTCAAGGTTGAAGATGATGAACAGTAATAATAATCAGTACTTTTAGAAAAATTCACATGAATCGCTGGGCTAATGCAACTGATCTGATATTTACTCGATTTTTCTGCATATTATACATTTCATGCGTTCCTGTTTAATTTTGAAATTTGTAGAATTTTGATTTGTTTTATGCATGAATATATTATGGAAGAGTTTATTCTATGCATATATATTAAATCAAATGCATATTATGTTTCAATTATGCAATTGTATATGAGAATTTTATTCATCATTATATTATATCTTGATCTTGAAATGCATAATATGATTTATTTTCATATGACTAAGTTTTATGTGTAAGTGATCTTTATAATTTTAATTAATTATGGATTAGTCACAATATCTATAATTTAATTAAAATTATATATTAAGTTGTTTAAAGATCATGTAAGGAATTAGGCATAATATTATAATTTATTATTACTATTCCCATTTTTATTTTATTTATTATTTTTATTTTGATTTGTGTAACGGTTGTGATACGGGTACGAGTAGCATTAGATGGGAATTGAACCCGTAACCAAATAAATGAATATAAAACATTTTACCAATTGAACTAATGACAATTTTGTGATATATGTTCACATGACCTATTGTTATTCTGTCATTACATGTATTAATTTATGTTTTCCTATACATGTAATATTAAGTTAATTAATTTAAATGATTGATTATTTAATTTTATTGTTTATGGTTAATTACAGTAAAATTAATTTTGGAAATTAGATAATATTTAATAATCTTTATAATTTAAGACTTTTTAAATCACATAAGGTAGATGATATTAATTGTAGTTAGTCATATATAATATAATAGATATCATCCCACAGGAATTTCTATTATAGTTTTGTATGATTAATTAGGATAAAATATTAAAATTATATTTTTTATTTGCCCACAGGGATCAAGAAATATAACTTGATAGTTTTATCATAATGTTTATAGGAATTTAATTGAATTAAAATTTTAGCCCACAGGCAAATTTTTTGTCACTAAATTCATAATTTTATAAGCATGACTTACATTGGTAAAGCATGAAACATTATTTTTGTCTTAAATTTTAATGATAAGCATATATGTTGAATTATTTTGCAACTATACAACCTATTAATACAATTGATGTCCCGGAATTGAGAGGAGATTATTTTTCTATCTGGAAGGAAAAGATTTTACTGACGTTAGGGTACATGAACATTGATTATGCTATCTTGAAACTAAGCCCCCAGCAAATACAAAGAACAATATATACTATGGTATATAGGCTAGTATTAAGGGCTCAGTTGAACAATATGACAATGTGAGAGTGTTCCTGAAGTACATTGATGAACAATTTGAAACTTCAGGGAAGACATTGGCAATACCTTAATAATGAAATTTTCTTCCATGAAGCTCAGTACTCTGAGGAGTGTGCGTGAGCACATTAGGCATATGATGAACATTGCAACTCAACTAAAAACTCTAGAGGTGAACATGTCTGACTCCTTTCTGGTGCATTTTATTCTGAATACTCTCCCAACACCATATGGTCCTTAAAATATCTGACAACACACATAAAGACAAATAGTCTATTAATGAATTCATGACCATATGTGTTCAGGAATAGGGGAGTTTGCAATTGGAACAAGGAGAGAGTTTTCTTATGACGAATGAAAGGAGGGACACATGAAGAAAGATTGTCCTAAGTTTAAGCTATGGTTTGGAAAAGAAGGGTACGCCTACCTCTTTAATTTGTAATGAATCTAATATGATTAATCATAACACATGGTGGTTTTATTTGCAATATGGTCTTTTCTATATTAATTTGCAAAATGATACCACTTATGATGTTGTGCATGTTAATGTTGGCACAAAACTATGTGTTATGAATAAGGATTTTTCCATGTTGTGGTACCTAACATTAAGACACATCTCTATCGAGAGAATTAAGAGATTGGTAAATGAAGGGGTACTTAGTGCTTTTAATTTTTGCTGATTTTGATACTTGTATAGATTGCATTAAGGGTAAGCAAACTAACAAGTCTAAAAAGGGTACAAAGAGGAGCTCAAATATATTAGAAATCATACATACAGATATTTGTTGTCCAGATATGGACGCAAGTAGTCTGAAATACTTTATCACCTTCATAGACGATTATTCATGATATATGTATCTCTACTTACTTCACTCTAAAGATAAAGCTTTAGATGCCTTTAAAGTTTTTAAGGCCGAAATGGAGAAACAATGAGGAAAGAAAATTAAGATCGTGAAATCCAATAGAGGTGATGAATATTATGGTAGATACACGTAGAATGGACAAGCACCTAGTCTATTTGTAAAGTTTCTTCAAAAACATGGGATTGTTGCCCAGTACACTATGCCTAGTTCTCCGGATGAGAATGGTGTGACAAAAAGGAAGAAACCGAACCTTAATGGACATGGTGCAAAGTATGCTTAGTAGTTCCAAGTTTCCTAAGTCATTGTGGACTGAAGCACTGAAGACGGCAATGTACATATTGAACCGAGTTCCAACTAAGGTTGTCCCAAAGACACCATTTGAATTATTTAAGAGTTAGAAACCAAGTTTGCGACATGTACGCGTTTGGGGATGCCTGTCTGAAGTGAGAATATATAACCCACAAGAAAAGAAGCTTGGCCCAAGGACCATTAGTGGATACTTCATTGGATATGTTGAAAGGTCTAAGGGATACAACTTTTACTGTCCATTTTATTTGGATTGTGGAATCAAAAAATGTTGAATTTTTTGAGAATGACTTGATTAGTGGGAGCGATCAATCCAGAGATATTGTTTCTGAGAAAGATCATTCAGTTACTCAACCATCCACTTCAAATCTTAGATTGGTTGTTATTAACAATACCCTTCCAGCTCAATCGGGTGTTGTGCAACCTATCATTCAAGATCCACAACCTACTGATAGTATAGTAGATCAAGTTGTTCATGAGGAGCAAGAAGAAATTGTTGATCAACCAATTGAACAACAAGTTCCTCAAGAAGATAATGAAACAACATTAAGGAGATCTACCAGAATAAAGAAATTAGCAATATCGAGTGATTTTGTTGTGTATCTACAAGAATATGACTATACTATTGGAGCTGAAAATGAACCTGGAACCTTTTCACAAGCCATGAGTTCTAAAGAATCAAACTTGTGGTATGATGCTATGAAAGATGAGATGAATTATATAGCATCGAATGGAGTCTGGAATCTTGGTCAGTTGCTTGATGGTGCAAAAGTCATTGGATGTAGATAAGTCTTTCAAAGAAATACTCATTTAGGCAACATTGAGAGATATAAAGCAAGACTCATGGCCAAGGGATTTAATCAAAAGGAAGGAATCAACTACAAGAAGACATTCTCTCATGTATCTAGGAAAGATTATCTTCGCATCATTCTGACACTAGTTGCACATTTTGACTTAGATTTGCAACAAATGGATGTGAAAATGACTTTTCTCAATGGAGACATAGAGGAAGATGTTTATATGAAACAACCTGAAGGATTCTCCTCTCTAAGGGTGAGCAATTTGTATGCAAGCTTAAGAAATCTATATATGAAACAAGCCTCCCGTCAGTGGTTCTTAAAATTTGATGATGTTATTTCTTCATTTGGTTTCGTAGAAAATATTATGGATCACTGTATATACCAGAAGGTCAGTGGGAGTAAAATTTGTTTCCTTATTTTATATGTAGATGATATTTTACTTGCAACCAATAATAAGGATTTTGCTATATGAGGTGAAATAATTTCTCTCTAAGAACTTTGATATAAAGGATATGGGTTATGCCTCTTATGTTATTGGCATCAAGAGACATAGTAAAAGGTGTTCATTGTTTGTCTCAAGAGACCTATATTAACAAAGTTTTGGAAAGATTTAACATGAAGGGTGACGGGTTTAATTTAAGCCAGTGTCCGAAAAATGATCTTGAGCGGGAACAAATGAAGAACATTTCGTATGCTTCGGCTGTTGGAAGTCTTATGTATGCTCAGATCTACACAAGACCTGATATTGCTTTTGCGGTTGGAGTGTTAAGGAGATATTAAAGTAACCCAGGTTTAGACCACTGGAAAGTTGCAAAGAAAGTGATGAGATACCTTTAGGAAACTAAAAACTATATGCTTATGTACAGACGGACTGACAACTTGGAAGTGATTGACTACTCAGATTCAGACTATGTTGGTTGTGTTGATTCGAGAAAATCGACTTTAGAATATATTTTATGCTAGTCAGTGGAGCTGTATCTTAGACAAGTGTCAGGCAGACCTTAATTGACTACTACTTCCACCGTAGAGGTTGAGTTCGTTTATTGTTTTGAGACTACCTTACATGGTGTATGGATAAAGAGTTTCATTTCTGGACTTAAAGTTATGGATTTCATTTCTAGACTATTGAAGATATACTATGATAATTCTGTTGCTGTTTTTATGGCTAAGAATAACAAAAGTTGTAGTCGAAGCAAAGACATCGACATTAAGTATCTAGTCATAAGAGAATGTGCTAAAGATAATACAGTGGTTATTGAACACATTAGCACTGAATTAATGACTGTCGATCCTTTAACAAGGCATGCCACCATTCAAAATTAAGGATCATGTGGAAAGGATGGAACTTGATTCCCAAATGTGATTTTCATTGTAAGAATGATATTAAGAAACTCTATTGTGATATTTTTCATTCAGTTTATGCACATCTACAGTTATTTATTCTGAGAAACATTAGTTAAGTTTGGACCTAGAATAAATATTAGATTTATTCATTAAGTTGTATGGACTTAAGAAATATAATGCAATGTAATACATGGAAGATACTACTCGCATATATATTAGAGGAACTATCGCCATGATTCATGTATTTTATTTCTCCCTAAAGTGAATGATATGATACGTGGAACAAGTAAGAGAATGTTGATTTATTTTCTATTGATTAACTAAGTCAAAACCACATAAGATGGTCCACTCACCTTATCTTCTTAGGAATAAGTTATTGTTAATCTTATCCTTTATCTTTTTAGGAATAAGTTGTTATTAATCTTATCAACCAATCTTATCCCTTATCTTTAGCAACTAAACCCACGTTTTATGCATATAAAAAAAATAACCTCTTTGATGGGAAGAAGTTATAAAAGAAGTTGTGCAAGACCAAGGTCCCTATGCTTGCTATCTGGAAATCTCAATACATCATCAGTGAGTGATAGTGAAAATATAAAAGATCCTTAAGCCAAAAGTCAAATTAGTTTGGAGATTCATAAATTGTTTACAGATTACTTGACTCACAGACAACTACAATTTATCTTCGGAGCAAGCAAGAATAGCAATGGCGGAATGTATTTATGATCTTAATTTTTTCGCACTTAATCTAATTGCTTATGTTGTTTATGTATACGCATGATTAAATTATTTGGTTTTTCTTACAAGATAACCTTGGGAGTCGCAGGCTGTGTCAAAATAGTTTCTCCTTGACACAAACATATCAAAATATTAATTATCTTTGTCAACGAAAATTCATTTTTTTTTTAATTATCCACAACTACGAACATTTATTTTCAATCCATAACTTTACTCCACATATGTCCCACCAATAGATGAATTGAATGGAATTCATAACTGTCCAAATGATTTTTTATCATCTAAAATTTCAACAATCAAGATTTTTTTGTCTTTGCTTCTTTCGTTGTGCATAAACTAAACAAGTAGTCATAACTCGTGTGAACAAAGACAAAGATACCCTTAGAAGTTAGAACGTCAAAACTCATTGCTGGCAGATACAGAAAAAGCCATCAATTAAAAAATCAAACTCACTTATTATCAAGCGAAAGAATGAGGAGGGCTAGGAGGCAGAATAAATAGGTCAATTCTGCTTCAAAACTCATGACAAATAGATATTGGTTGTCTCTGCTCAAATCCTGGCTCAAGTCACACTATGCTTTGGCCCTGAAAATGAAGGCAAAATACAACTTTTATAGGCAATGTCAAGATGTACGATATTATTGAGTAAAACATACAATTTCATACCCAAAAAGAGGAACTTGAGTTGATCAAGTCTGTGAAAAATGAAAATTTCTCCCCAGATCAATCAACTTCAGGACTAACTAGTCCTTCTCTAACAATTTGTTCTTAAATTTGTCTAGTTCATGATACTTTAGTTGCCATATATTATCAGGTTGGGGTTGAAAGGAATAATTTGTCGAGTAGTAGCCAAATTCAGAAACCAAATTACATACACACAATTTTATGAAACAAAACAAAAGTTGACTTTTGAGAATGAAATTGTATATTTACTAAATTATATATTGAATAATAATTTTGATACATTAGAGAATCAAACTCACAACATGATCACTGGAGCCTACTGTAGCAAAGACCATGCTGATCAAGTCCTTGCCCATGGACCATGGTCCATGGCTAACAAACAGAACCAAAACAAGAAAGAAATAAACAACACCTTACAATAAGGAATTTGATATAGTTGGAATTTTTGAGAGGGATCTTACAGAATTTTTTTTTTTTTTTTTTTTTTTACCAACAATAAAACCCACCAACAGTGTGTGGTGGAAGCATCTATATATGCAACTGATAGAGGTAGTGGAAGAAATTTCTAACGGTTTTACACCACCCATTTCAATTTTGTGGTGATGTTAGAGCATGTAAAGCTAACAGAGTTACTTGGCAACGGATGGCATGGACTAAAACACAAAAATTTCTTGTATAGGAACTAAAACGTAGAGTTTCAAGATATAAGGGCAAAATTGAAAAGTCTGGGCAAGTGTAGGGAACAAATAAATAATTAACCTCGTTTAATTTTTAACTTGATTTTCCTGGGCAACACACGTGTGATATATTAATAATTTTAAAAGTTTTATTTCTTTAATTTATTCTTATAAAATAAAATAAAATATTTATTATTAATAATAAATATCAATTAGGTTCAAGCTTAAGCAAAAATGATGGTAATGATTTAAGTAGAATCACAATTTAAAAAAATCTAGCTACCTAAAGAATGTCTTTCATTATAGAGGTTATAAATTTATTGGAGAAGAAATAAATACAGAGGGATGATGTACGATTAAGAGATAAGATAAACTGCCTTAATAAAGAGACAAAAGAGGTAAAAACAATCAAGCTCATCAATACAAGAGAGTTGATGATGCTTAACAATATAGAAAGTATCACTAATTTTAGTATCAAGTTCTTTGAATTAGATTATACCACACCAACTAACCTTTCTATATAGGAGTCAAGCTCTGTACTAACAACTATGGCATCACCAGCTACAATGTGACATGGTACCTGTTTCATACAAAATTCATCTCTCAAATTTTGTTAACCTCACTGTAAAGGGACATCAAAATAAACCCATGTACAATAAGTAACATAAAAGAAATTCCCACAGAAATACAGGTTGACATTTAGAAGAAAAAAAATATAAATGTTGCTTGTAACTATTGCATGAAAAAATTGGATTTTCAAGGGCAGTTACACATTTAAGTAACTTTTGCCAATTTACGCTATTAAATAAGTGCAGTATGAAAAATAAAGTATCATTTGACTTACTTCAACTGTAAGGCCGTTGTCCAGTACTACCTTTTTATTCCTTAAATCAAGAAGGAAAAAACATTAGGGAAGAATGCAGATTACGGAGAAGCTTAGATGTTCCATCTAAGAAGTTTACTTTCATCAATGATATGTATAACAATCTCAGAAGCAAATTACCAGTATGTAAATATTTACTGACACAGAAACAGATAAATAATCAGACACAAAAATAATCAGCATCCTCCCACAAATTGAGAACTAAGCATTCCAAGAAATATTGCTAGTGTATGACTTAGAATGTAATTTATAACTAGTTATACTTATTGTCATTCAGATGGAGCAAGAGAGCAAACAATTTAGGGACTAATCTAATCAAATATTTTGGATGCCTAAAACTCCCTCTAAGGTCAAAGCTTCTATATGGGCAGAATTACTTAATAAGTTAAAAAGAAATGATTTGATACAAATTGAAGATCTCACACTACTCTTTCCTGTGACGTGTTATGTAACTACCCTTGCTCTATAACAGTGGAAAATTATTCTTTGACTGTGAAGCAGATACTTTCCTTCAAATTAACCTTTACAAACAATTTCTTTCCGTTAAATTTGCTTTGGGTTTGGGATAGGATTGTGTTCTTATGTTATCTTTTGTTGTCTGCCCATGGATGCTTTAAGGTAGTTACCATTCTCACCAATCAGAGAGATTCGGTTGTTGTTTGTGTTTTCAAAAGTTTAGGCATTAGAGGACACCTTTTCGCAATTTTCAAGTCCCCACTTTCATAATACTTTCTTTCATTTCTTTTTTTTTTTTTTTTTGAAGGTCCTTCTCTTATTACAATTTCTTTTCTGTCAAAAGAAATTTGCACTTGGGAATTGAACTACAAGAAAACCTAAAACAGGGAATAAAAACTTCCTTTTCTGTCTTGTTTTCTTGCTTTCTGGGTTTACATCTGCTACCTAAGGTGGAAATTTAGAGGAATGACAACAAAAATGCGCTTATCCCAGCAAGTCTGTTCTTTAATTTGATCAAGATTGCAGCAGTTGACTGTGAACATTTACATAGCATATGAAAATACGAATGTATGTAAAGATGGTACACATATGGCATAAACATGGATGATTTGGGACAACCATGAGTTTTAGTATGGATCAAAGCTAAGAATCCAAAAACAAAAAAGAACGAATTTTCTTGTACATAGGAAATAAATCAATAATTAATCCACAAGCACTAAAATAAAGACTAAGGTTGAGAGGAGGAAAACAGATACAATCATAAAAAAAAAAAAAAATATATATATATATATATATATATCTGTGAATGATAATACTCTCTGAATAAAAAAAAATGGTGTAATACAATAGAGAAAACACTAACCATAATTCATACTAATAGTAAAGTCCTAATCATAATTAAAAAGGAAACAAATCATGAAATATGGATACCACCAATAAGAGATTGTCTAAGAAACTTTAAAATATTATATGACACAATAATGATATTACGAGATATTTAGAAAATCTAACAAAGATCTAACTGGTTGGTGTTCTAGGGTATACAAATCAGTACCCTCCAAAAGAAGGTTGAAGATTAGAAACTTATTTCAAGCCAGAAGGAAAAAATTATCAAGATAGAAGTCAGGAAAGAACAATAAATTGAAGAAAATATGTCAGAAGTATGCATGGTTCCTTAGGCATTACAAGTTGCAGAATGCAGCCTTGAACTAACCTCATTATGTAGAAGATAAACACACAGAAATTAGGTAATATGTTTGATTCAAATAAGAGAGCAGTTTGTAAGATAATATGCTAGCATGTTTCATCAGAAAATGTTACAAGACATACACACAAAAATAAAAGGAGAAAAATGCAAGTGGGAAGATAAAATATCAAGTATATTCTTTAAGTACAAATAGTGAATAATGACACATACCTCGAAGTGGCTGCAATGACTTCCTTGACAATGCATGTTACGCGTTTTGGAACTGATGCAGATAACGGTTTGTCATCATAAAAATGTACCTTAACTTTCATTTCATCTGCCAACCAAACAACAAAATGATAATCAACTAGTAATAAAAGGCAAGATTGAACCAAGTCCTAGTTAGATCCATGAAAACAAAAATTGATACTTGGTGACTACCAAACGAGAGAATTTCATTAGAGAAAATACAATGAGAAAGGAAAATAAGATCCTCCTAAACATAACTAAAGCAAGAAGAGAAAGGGAGTGGAAGGAAAGAAGAGTTTTGAAGGCACAAAAAAGTAGGAAGCATACTTGTCCATAAATGTAGAACCACTAATAGGCCATTAACACAAGCATATAGGAGAAGGAAAAAAGGAGAAGAGGCACTTGAATTAGGCCAAGAGGGGCAAGTAACAGAGTCTGGTAGAGGATGTTGGGAAACAATTCAAATTTGTAATCTCAAGTCTCTAGGATTATTGTTCATATTTAAAAAGATATTACCTTATCTTTAGGATTTGTTTAAATTTTATTAAGATATTATTTGTAAATTAGAGATTTGTTTCCCTTTTTAACGTTAAGATGCTAGGTCTATAAATAGAGGCCCTTGAGATGAGAAGAATCACCCAGCCTGAAGAGGGGTCACCACCCTTAGTTAGAAAGGAGGGTCATGTGAAGGGAGGGGATTTACAAGTTTGTCCAAAAAAATAGTGATGAGGTTGTGGATGTAGGGATGAGGGCCCGAACCACGTTAAACAAATTCGAGGGCGTGGATGTAGGGATGAGTCTGAACCACGTTAACAATATAAATTGTGTGGATGTAAGGATGAGGGCCCGAATCATATTAAATAAATTTGTGATCTTTTTCTATTTCATCTTATGGTGTTGCCTTTTGTTTTCTCATCAATATCAATAAAGAGATGTCTGTGTTTTCCCACAACAGAGGAGAGAGAGGGGAAAATAAAAGGACAAGTGGCAAGAGAGGAGTGAAAAAAGGGGATTCTGCTACTGATTGAGAAGAGCAGACTTTAAGGAGGAGGAATGGAATGGCAATGGATATTCAAGAATTACAGTTGGTTGGCAGTCTATGCCTTTTGACTGGGTTAGGAAATTTCTTGCTGTAAGTATTTTCCATTTGTATTTCAGTTTTGTTCATCTAAGGAGCTGAATTCTGCTAGAGAAACTCAGTTTCCATTAATCCAATCTTCTCAAGATTCAGTCTTAACAGCAACAAAGGGAGGCTACAAATGCAAGTCTTTACAATAAAATATGTGAAGAAACCACTGATGAGTTGGAAAATGAGGGGATGACACCATATAAAATTATAAGTACAGCAGAGAAAAAGGGGTGAAATAAGAAAACTAATGATAGTGATCAAGAATGTGATTAAAACGCTACATTGGCTAGAACAAACTTTAAATGTCCTGCATCATGGTAGCATTGAGATGATAAAACACAGAGGAGATACTTAATGGTTACAAAGCTATAGAAAGATAGCTCTGAACCCTGACAACAGCAAGTGGTTATCTAAGACTCCAAGTTAAGGAGAAAGTCAACACTTGGCCGTGCAAAATTCAGGGAAACACTTGGGAGCCAGTCATCACATTCATTATGTAGCAAACGAATATTGAATTTGATATCTACACAAAAAAAGGTGGAATTTCCAATAATTCATAAAAATTTATTAGCATTAATGACAATCAGAAAAAATATTGTTGGCACATTAGTAGGTTAACAATATAAATTGGCAGCCGAAAAGCACTAAATGTTCCATATAAGTTGTTATCTTAATATCCTTTAGATTATGAGCACCAAGCACAGTCAAAAAACTATATATGCTCCATATAAATTGACAGAAAAAGAGCAGTAATCAAGGATTGAACAGTGTTAATTTTTATCCACCTCGTAGATATAAACAATCCTTGTTGAACAAGTCCTTGGAAACTTCAATTTGATCCAATGTGTCAGGGCTGACCACAATTACAAAGAGAAACAACATTAATAACTTTGCTCAACAATAATCTCTTGCCCCCAACAGCTTAGAATGATATACTGACAGCAAAATAGGATGAAAGATGTAAAAACTCACTCCAACAATACTACAGTTCCATCACTATCCATGCACATAAACATGAAAGTCTTTTCCTGAACGTAGACCCCTGCAACAGGTAAGTATTACAAGTCAATTATCACCAGGTGTGAAGAGCCTTAGCAAAACACTAATTGGAAAAAGCAGATATTGCCCCACATCTTCTATTTAAATTAAAAAATGTAAGTGTGGAAAATGTACAATCTTCAGACAGATTATTGGATTTGAGAACAACACACTCTGCTAGACACCTTAAAACAGAGTCTAGATTTATTCTGATTATGTACAGCTGTATCTCTGAAATGGTTTCCCTATTTTTGTAATTACTCCTTGATCTAGTTTCCCTATTAATTACTCCCTGATTGGAATGATCTCAGCCTATATAATTGTAGTGCTCTCTGTAGTTAGTAGCAAGTGAAATATACAAAGCATTTTCTCCAAGTGAGAGAAAGAGCTTGCAAACAGAGAAGAAAGAACACTTGTGTTGTATTGATTTACCAAATCACAAACAAAGAATAACGGACAGAATAATCCTTGCAAGGGCTTCCCTTTAACAGAAGTTTTCCCCTTTTACAACCAACCCACTGCTACATTTACAAACTAACAAATCTACCTGACTCTCTTCTACGTCTCCAACTATTAAAGCTAATTTCATACTCCTGAGTCCTGACAATTTTAAGTGCCCAACAACCCCAATTGCATAAATATTCTAAGTACTTTGTCACTCTCTGGGCCCCTATTAATGCTATCTAAATGTTCAAACATTGTCCTCAAGGTAAGAATTGGGGATTTCCCTAGAAAATGCATGCATGGGTTGTTCTTCATTAACTTGCTTTGCAACATAAAAATAGAAAACCCCAGCCATAACAAAAAGATACCAACAATGGTATTAGGATTAACAACTAAATCTACAATTACTCAGAAATTTTCATTTAAAATGTTATATATACAAGGACATACTTTCAACATCCTCATCAGTACCCATTCTTTGTGTTACCTTGTTTCCCTGGTCAATGTCACGAAGTTCCACCTATTATCAAAAACTTTTGGTTAGGAATGTAGTTTAAAGTAAGAGTCCAGAAGTTACAACATACAACTATATCTGATAACAATAGCACAAGTAAGTAAGGCATTGGGCAAACCACACAAAATAAGATTTCCTTTAATCATGGGTACTTCCATTAATAAAACTTGACAGACAAGTGCCATCACCTAAATATATATCAAGGGATTTTTCTTCTTTATCTTTTTATAAAACCATGTAACAAGTTTCTATACACAACCAAATAAGAAATAGCATGTTAGGATAAAAAAATCACAACCTAAATCAACACCCTCTTAGGAAAGCAACATTACTTAAATCAGACTTTTTATCTGTTAGTGGATACATGACATATGTGCTTTAGCACACTATTAGCTGTTGTAGTAAGTTCAGTAAATCTGTTTGTAACAAACTGGTTGAGAAGTGGTTGCATTATCAGTTGACACAACTGTCTGCCAATGTCTCAATAGTTTCTATATATTCTTAAGCTCAATGCAAGTATAGAGAAAATAACAATATTTAGATTCTCAAAAATATTCTGTTTTTCTCTACTCTTTAATCTCTGTCTATCACTTTCTTTTATTTTCCTTCATTTTCACAGCTTGTAACAAAATGAAACACTACAAATCTTTGAGATTCTGTACAACATCTATGGTAAGGTCATGAAAAAATATTACTTTATCAGTTAGTAGTTGATCAGGAAAACTGTTTTCCTGTTACTTATGTGTTATTTTTTCAATACAATCTGAGGGTGTACATAGCAAACAACTTCATATATTCTCCCTCCATTCCTTTTTATAAGACCCTTTTCAAAAAATTGTTTATCCCTTTTTACAGGATCCTTTTATAATTAATTAACAATTTTTTACCCAAAACAATAATAAATGCTAAAATTAATGAGATAAACTCTTCCTCTCTCTCTCTCTTTCTTTTATTAGGATTGGAGAAGATGAGTAGCAATTAGGTGAGAAGCAATTAAGTAAGAGCAAGAGATGATTAATTTCAAAAAACAATAAGGGTAATTTCAGAAGAACATTATAAATAATTGACAAATTTAATGTCAACTAAATTAATAAATTTTCTTAAAGGGTGTGCATTAGTTGAAAGGGTCTTATAAAAGGGGATGGAGGAAGTGCATCTATAACATTTGGGTTCAAGTAAATTTACACATAAATCAATAGAAGTCTTTTTTAATTGGACATATGTGGTTTCATTAAGGAGAATAACTTGTTAGTGTCCAAGCATTTATTAAAACAACAAGTAGTTAACTATGACTACATCAGTTAATTGTTATTTTCTATATACAACTCGTTTTCTATTCACTTTGTTTGCCACCTTTTTGATACACGGAGTAAAATAAGAAAGTTCTCAGAATTATTGATGAAAGTTTCTTCTGCCAAGGAGGTTGTGTAGTATACAATCAAGGCATACTATATTGCGCAACAAGGAGTTGGCTCTATGTGTCAAGTTATATCTCAAAGAGGGTGCAGAAAATGTGAAAATAAAACGGTTTTCTTAGACACAATGACCAAATAGTCTTCCCATTAGTTTCCTTTAGAAATAAATACAATAGTAATTGCATCAAAAGACAAACATTACATGATAGTTGTTCACTATGCTAATTCTCTTTTCCTTAAGGAAGTTGAATATGTTGCATCTGTGCACATAATAGAATATTCTATTTCAAAAACAAATTGAGGAAAAAGTAAATCAAGATAAGGAAAAAGTTAACCTTGATTGTGGCTTTTCCTCTTCCTTCATGAGAGTGATCTACTTTAAGAACCTGATGAAGAGGAAGTGTTGGATAACAAGACTTAATAGATACTATTTGACAATATTTTGGTCGAGTAATAAGTAGTAAATACCTCGTAAAAGCGCCCTGGAAGCAAACATGTCCAGCACAATAAGAATGCAAAGTGAATTTGTTAGAAAGCATAACATAACTAGACGTGCCTAATTGACTCATATCATCAATGTAAAATTCAATAACCCAAAAAGCAAAGGAACCTTGTTTTCCAATGATATTTCCGACTTTAATCTGCACCACGGACAATAGTTATCTTAAAATTCATACCAACAGTTGTTTGTGATTGAATAACAGTGTAGTGCATGACCATTAAACTCAAAGTTAAAAGATGCATACATACATCAGAACCAGATACTTTGATTCCGCGACATTGAGAGGCAGACCATGGAGAGGTGAACAAGTTGGTGGCGGTGGAGGAAGCAGAAGGCAGTGACGGAATGAACGGTCGCGGAGAACAAGAAGAAGAATGAAAATAGGATGAAAGTCTGAAAAGAGACTTGGTGTTGGAATTGGAAAGCCTATGCCTCAGCCACAGAGCTTGCATTGTCTCACTTTTCTTTGGTCAATCACAAACCCTTGAACAGGTTAAAATGCAAGGCAAGGCACAATACCTTTTTCCAGGAAAAAAAACTGATGCCAAAATCTGTGACTTAAAGTAAAAGTTAATGAAATTATGGCATTAGTCATTAAACTAAGAATGCAATGAATAATGGGTTTATAAAACTTTGCATAGCTTAAGATGGAATTCAGATTACTTCAATGTTGCAATTGCAGCATATGCCTTAAACATAAGGGTGAAGTAAAAAATCACAAACCAATCAGAAAGTATATCTAAATTCTCAATCATGAAGCAAAACAGAAAATAGAAGAAGAAGAAAAAAATTAAGAAGAGAAATTGTTACCTGAATACGGTGCGAAACCGGAAGTTAAAGAGCTGCGAGATGAAGCATAGAGATGGGACTTACGGCGTTTTTCCCTTTATATTTAGCGTCTTAAGGTCGAAACGACGTATTTTAAGGAATTTTAAAAAGTAAATAAAAGAAGCATCGGCCTTTTTATTTTACTTACATGCTGTTTAATTACCATTTTGATTTTTAAATTTATTTTTTATGTTTATTTGCTCTTTTTGTTTTTAAAATATTTAATTTACTCTCTTAATTTATTTATTAGATTCAATTTAATTATTTTATAATTTTAAAAGTTTCAAAACTTTATTGTTTGAAATAGATTCAATATGATTCTGTTTAAAAACAAATTTGATTCTATTTTTGAAAATGTTTCTAATAGTAGAACACATCTCTAGTTTTATACATAAAATTAACAATAAATATTTTTGTTAAATCTATCATTTATTAAATAATTATTTATTAAAAGCAAGATATTTAAATAATTATGTGGGAAAAAAATCTGATTTCCCTTTAATACACTCCTATATCTATCCATGTGATAAAAACAAACACACAAATTGCAGAAATTGTCACAACACATGAAAAAAAAAGCCAAAACAGTCGTATCATCATCTGATAATAGATTAGAGAGATTCAAAATGAAAAATAAACATGAAACTGTACTTGTTTGATCGGAGAATTATTTGATTTCTCACAGGACATACTGATGGAGGTTTTGTCACTTTACTACGTCTGACTCAGAAAACCAAAACATATATATGTCGGTTGGACCAAGTAAAAATGAGTTACATATTGAAGGGCGCGTTTGATGAATATTTCATAACTTATCTAAAGTTTGTAACAATTTACAATTATCATATGGATATAGTATATTTCTTATTAGAATCTTATCTTAGTTTTGTAAAAAGAAAAATTAGATTTGTATCGATCATATCATAATCTATCTTACTTTTGTCACAAGAATATAAATATTTTGTTAGATTCGACTTTTTATTTTTAATCAAAATTGACATTAATCTAATATAAACTTTTCTAGTAAAAGTGTAAAACCCTATACTGTATGCAACTATTTTTTCCTTTATCTCCACTTTGTCAAAAAATTTAGAATTTTACTTTTGTTCAATTACAATCTTACATTCGATTTTCCCAAAAAAAATTATATAAATGTGAAAATTATATAATTTAAATGTAAAAAAATTAAAAATATATTTTATATTTTTTGAATTTATAGATGGGGTGAGATAGTAATTTTAATTATTTTTCCTTCTAAAAACCTCTAAATTGGGGGAACAACAATTTTTAGGCTTTGGAGGATTTCAGAGGAGTTTTAAAAATCCTCAAATCCTTCTCCTCAAAAATTAAAACTCTCAAACAAGGAGATGTCACCACCTAAACCTTTCTCTTCCCTCCCTTCCCCTCTAAAATACTAAAATATCTCTCCCAAACAAAACCTAAAGGAATTGGATCCCTGCAATTCATAATTAAAGTGCAATTTTAAATCGAATGGTAAAGTAATTTTCAAAAAGGGAAATATCTTATTAATGAATTTAGGGTGAATTTGATATCAATTTAAAATGTGAATTTGAACATAATTCAATTCTATAAAATCAATTGATAGAATTATTCTCCACTAATATATTTTATCTTAATATTATCTCTCATTGATATCAAATTGGATTTTTCCTAATATTGACTTCAAGCATCAATCTAAATTAACCAATGTTTTGAAAATTAGACCAGACTAGTGAATTCAATCGATTGAATCGGATATCCAACTGAGTTAGATTTCCTTAAAATAACAAATTTGATTTAGTTTTTAAAAAGTTAAAAATTATAATTAAGGGTGAAATTAAATTTTGGTTATTTTTTCTCAAATCATAATTATTGGGTTATAAACTAAACATATATTTGCATTTTATTTCAGTTAGTACATCATTAATATTATTATGTATAATATATTTTTTCCAAAGCACAAAAGTGTATAATATATTTTTTATTGATTCAACCATTGTATTATAAAAATACATAAAGAGGGGGTAAAATAATAAAGTTTTTTTAGTGATGAATTAAATAAAAAAAATTTCTTTTTTCAACTACTTATATTTAAAAATATTTAAAAAATATTTTTAAAGATTCAAAATTATTTTTTACCAAAGAAATAGTATCTTAGCAATAATTTGTCGTGATTG
>PYAF01002890.1:436930-462214 GCA_007407185.1 Glycine tomentella
ATAAAGAAATATTTTGACAATTTTTAAAATAATCAAAATATAAAAGCAATGATATATGAAATTTTATTTTTAAATTATAAGAATTATTTTAATTGATCCAAAAAATTTGAGTCTAATTTTTATATTTTTAAAAATTATACCTATGACTTCTTAAACTTTTAAAACTTTTAAACATTACTAATAATGATGGTAAGCAAATCTTTCAAAACTTATAATAAGTAAGAGCTTCAAATTTTCTCCATTATTATAAAATATACAACTGAAACCTAATTTAAATTTATTCTGTTATTGTGATTTTCTATAATTTATTAATTAGGCGATTATTCTTAAATAAAATTCAACATATGTGTTTTAATACATATGCACTTGATGGTGAAATTGTGCATTCTAGATACCTATTAGGAAGATCATAGAGAAAGGAAAGAGTTGCACTTCATACACCATAAGCTTTTCTAATACACCATTAGTGTAATAGTAAATTTCCACAATTACCCTTGTGTATTAGTTTTATTATAAAATCAATTGGCATTTTCTCCTGTGCCGCATTCTGCTTCTTATGGTCACTTCATCGCTTTCGTTCTCCAGCGCACCATCGAGGTCCGTGGTCACATTGGTTGGCGTTCGTGGTGGTTGTCTTCTCCGGTTGGTGACGGCCCTGGTGAGGTGAGTTGTTTTTTGGTTTGGTCCATAAAGCAGAATAGGTGAGACGATACGGATTCGAGAATTCGTAAGCCTCATACAGATTGGTGAATTCGTATTAGGGGTGTTCGCGGTCTGGATTGGATCGGTTTTGAAGCAAAAAATCATCCGATCCAATTCCTTCGGTTTGGTCATTTGATCATCCATTCGGTTTGAAACTTTTTTCAAATGCGATCCAATCCAATCCAATTTTTTTCGGTTTGGATTGGATCGGTTTTTGGTTTTTTAAAAAGTCTAAAAATAAAATTTATGAGACTTATTTTTATCAAAATAAGGAGTATCTAACATAAACAAACACATTCATTGGACAAAAACAAATATCAATTTCTAATTTTCATTAGACAAACACGTTAATTGGACAAAATAAGAAGCAATGTATTGTATTTTTGGTTTTAGGGCTATCATAGGGAATAGGCCCAAGTAGATAAAGGGTAAGGTATGGTTTATAATTGGATCGGTTTGGATTGGATCGGTTTTTACCGGCCAATCCGAAAACCGATCCAATCCAGTGAAAATTTTTGATTTTTTTTCAGTTTTTCGGTTTTCGGTTATTTCGGTTTTTGGTTTTTCGGTTCGATCACCGCGGTTTACATCGGTTTGGATCAGTTGATGAACACCCCTAATTCGTATGTGTATTTTTTATTTTTTTTAAATACTTTTAAAATAATTAAATAAAAATTAATTGAGTAATATGTACAAAAAATATATTAGAAAGTGAAAATATAATTTATCATGTATTGATTTACAGTTTTTAAGTCCATATTTCAACTTAGGAATGTTTATTGACATGAATTGTTGGACAATTTGGATTAAGAAATTTGCTTGGCTTTTATAAACCATTTGTATAGTATGATTTGTTGTATTACATGAATCGAATGCCCGTTATAGGTTGGTTTGGAACGATTGAGTGTTGTTGAACCTGTTCATAATAAGGAAGTTATGTATGATTTGAAACGGTTGAGTGTTGTTGTTGGTGTGGTTTGGTTTGAAGTGATAAAGTAACATGTAAACAAATATTGTACAGATTATGGCTAAGACTAGAGGAATGCGTAGGGCTCTTAGAAGAGTTGTCGACCGAGCATTGGGTAGAAATGTTAGAGATAACGAAGATGAAGCCCCTGAGCGGCATAGGCCGACGACATCCGTTCATCGATAAAGGATAGGTGTTGATGTTCCTGAGGATACTCTTGTTGAGGAACCACCTGTGGAGACTGATGTACCTGCAACAGAGGATATAGGTACTGAGTATGAATTTTTTCTAGGAGGGCTGGAAGACTATTCGGTGTTGACTGAGTAAGCCGATCATGTGGTTCTTAGAGTCTGGGCAGGAGAGGTATTAATATGATGACTTACATAGTACATGGGTATTATTAGTGATTATCCATCATTGTAAACTGATTGATGTCTTTATTGTAGGAACGTGCGGAGTTAAAGTTGGCTTCCCATGGACGTAAGGTTGTTAAATCTGGGAAGCTTGCAGTTGAGATTGAAGGCTTAGTGGCTGCTACAGGCCTAAGTTTGTTGATTGCTTGCTCAGTGGAGATTGGAGACAGGGGATTATTGTCTGTATTTGTGGAGAGATGACACCCTGAAACCTGCAGTTTTCATCTGCCTGTGGGGGAACTGACACTAACATTGGATGAGGTGGCATCACTCTTGCGTATCCTATCATGGAAGTGTTCCACTCCTATGATCAGATTAACGTCAGCGATGCCATTACCTTGTTGGTGGAACTGCTGGATGTCACCGTCGAAGAAACTGAAGTTGAAACAACACAGTGCCACGGGTCATATGTTCGATTGTCATGGCTGCGAGAGTTGTATTATGTGAAGTGTCAGTCCAGACAGTGGACATTAGCAGTCAGGACATATTTGCTGCATCTTGTTGGTTGTACTTTGTTTACTAACAAGAGTGTCACACATATAGGTGTGGTATTCTTAGAAGCTTTCCACGACATGGACCAATATGCAGGATTTTCTTGGGGTGCGACTGCTCTTGTGCATATGTATGATAATATTTGAATTACACATGTAAGCACCAAGAAAAACATCTGGTTGGATATATTACTTTGTTACAGGTAATCTATTGATTCATTTATGTATTGGATAAACTGCAATGTGTGTGTGTGTTGTTTTGAAGTATTGCTAAATTTAATCGTTTTCAATTTATAGTGCTGGATATATGAGCATTTTCCCGTTGTAGGAAATGTGGTTGCATACGATCACTATGAAGAGAGACAACCTCGTGCCTGCTGCTGGAAGAGTGCCAAGGCCTTACCAGTGACTACCTATCGTAAACTTATAGATAGATTGACACTTGATGATATATGTTGGACACTGTATGGGGAGCATCGTGCCCACAGGGATTTTGACTTGATTAGTTTATTTTTTGGTTTCATTAGATGGGGTCCTCACATTGTCAGGCATTTGCAGAGAGGGTACTTAGGCAGTTCGGATATGTTCAACAAATTCTAGAACTGCATGTGTCTGAAGTCCCCTCCATTGAAGATGTTGACGACAGATGGGTCCACTTCTCGGAATACCTTGTAGCAACCGAAGACTTGGTTGATTATCCAAGTCAATGTGTTGTTGGATATATGGAGTGGTTCTACCGTATTTCTCACCCATTCATGACTCCGTCTCAGTTTGGGGAGGCCTATTCACACATTCCGCATGTGGCTCGTAATGTACCAGTTCCACTCCATTTGCATGATCATGCTACAGAACCTGTGACACAGTTAGTGTCAAATGCATCTCTGGATGAGCAAAGGCCAGCACATGCTGTGGTAATAAGGCAACATTTTGATAATTTCATCTTTATTAAACATATTACGTTGGTAATGCATTGTTCAAAAATAATATTGTGCTTTTTTCAAGTAGTGTGCAAACGGATGGCTGAGGGCTTGCAACACATGATCGATATGAGGATGGTTACAAAGGGCACAGATGCATACTCTATGACGGAGCAACTTTGCATCTAGCCCAAGGTGTCACTAACTACGGTATTGTCTACACTCTAGTTAGATGGCCAAGACATACACAGAGGAGGCCTTCGGGTGGTCGAGGTTGAATACGATGTGTTTGAAATTTATGTATTGGGAACCATATATTGACTGATTGTAGTTTAATTTTTGACAACACCAATAGAAAAAACCTATGTTTATAACTAAATATGATTGCATATATGAAATTAAGCAACATTTTAAGTTTAAAAACATGTCTACACATCTCCTAAATCAACATGTTGAGTGCGCAACTTCATCGATTTAGAATACATTTGCATTCATTGAAGATGTGAAACCTTTTGTCCATGCTCTATAGTTTTCACTCCTTTCACAACCAATTAAGACAAATGATGTCCTTTCTATTATTCTAGTCGATATGTCACTCCTCATTATGACAACTACAAAACTATTTTCATATGTAACAGTATGAGCTCATTTTAATACCGCATCACGAGATTCAAACACCTACAGAAATGGATAATTCATTTTTAATCTTCTTAATTCAATCATTTAACAACTTTAATTACATTCAAAATCACATAAATACCTCAGTCATTCTAAACGCTGCAGAACAATCAATTAAACAATTATTGTTTTCAAACGCATCAGGGTCCGCTCCAATGTCTTCATTCATATTTATTTCTTCAGACATAATATTGTCATACATCCATTCATCGTTGTCCATCTTAACAAATCAAAATTTTATTTAATCATTAACAAAAACATACGCACACATAATAATAATATTTACTAACATTAAATTCATAACATAAAACAAATTAAATTCAATAAAGTGTTCATTAAATAAATAATAACATATTTTAACAAATCATGAAAGTCTCAAGAACACCATCTAAATAAACAATCAAAAAATTAACTTATTGTATTTTCTCAATCAAATAATTTCTCAACTTAAAATCAATTTTAATGAAATGTATATTTTTAACAAATTATTGATTTTTTTTAAAAAGAGTGATTTGAAGTTGTACAGATTACCCAATTCGTATGATTCATACAGATTAAGTAATCCGTAAGAATCATACGGATTACAATCCGTAAGAAACATACGGATTAGACAATCTGTATGCTCCTTACGGATTGAGTAATCAGTATGATTCTTTCGGATTACCTAATCCATAAGAGCATACGGATTGTTCTTACGGATTACTTAATCCGTATGAATCATACAAATTGAGTAATTCGTATCATTCTTACGGATTAGGCAATCCGTATCATCCATACAGATTACTGAATCCGTACGATAAAAAATCATAAACTTACCTCTACAGCCACCACGACGCCACTCCATCCTGACTAATCGAAAACAATGTCACCCAACTACCACCAATGCACAGCCTAACCCCCACAACTCAAATAAATCAAAACGAAGAACCAAAAAGCAATAACGTATAGGTTTGTTGCGACCAACTAAAATAAGGAAGAAAACAACCAAGGGTGTTTTCTGATTTTCAAAAAAATCAAATGGTGTATTAGAAAATCAAATGATGTATGAAGCACAACTCGAAAGGAAAACTAACAGAGTATTAAAGTGGAAAAGCCCATCTGGGAACAACTCAATTACTAGAACTCAATTGTATGATGTTGTTTCTATTTTTACTCGGACACATGTGATGTTAACTTGACAATTGCTGCAATCACATAAGCAGTGTTTCAAAATGTAGCTCTTAAATACAAATTGTGATTCATAATGCCCCAATGACTATCAGTTCCACCATCCAAGCACAACAGAACCATCATAGTGCCCCGACATGAAACTTAAGCACTCCTTCAAAATACAGAAACCCATCAACACCAAAACACAACTATGACCTTAATAGAACCACAATTAGGGATGACAAAGTGGGCCAGTCCACCCAAAAACGGGTCGGACTGGCCCAACCCACTAAAAAAGTGGGTCGGATCGGGCTGGCCCACTTTTGTAAAGTGGGCTGAAAATACTAGCTCGCCCCACTTTAAAGTGGGTTAGTGGGTCAGCGGACCAGTCCACTTATAAAATAAAAAAAAATTTAAAAAAAAGGTAAAAAAATTCAAATGTAATTATTTATACTAAAAATTAATAATGTATTAACTTAATTCTATAATAATGATTTTTAATATAAAATACATGCCTAATAGAAGCAAAAGCAGGAAATACATGTCTAACAGTGATTTTCAATTAGCTCCTAAGTTTTAACAAATTCTTATAAATTTGCTTCACAATGATGCAGACAATCAAAACATATTTTACATGTAGTATAGCTCATTATTAGATTCCAAATAAAAATGTATTAGGGTTAAGGATTCAAAACCACTCACTTCTTAATCACTCTTCCTCTAAGCCACTCATTTAATTATCTATTAAATATTTTATTATTTTTTATTGGTGGGCTGGCCCGTTCTTGGCCCACATTTGGCCCTCATTTTTGTGGGTCGGGTTGGTCCAGCCCGTTTAATGAATGTGGACTCAAAATCTCAGTTCGACACGCATTTTTTCGTGGGTCAAACGGGTCGACTCGTCAGGCCAAACCCGTTTTGCCATCCCTAACCACAATACCATGGTGGGTTTTTCTTCGTGCACCATTCAGCTTCATATGGATTAATCCTTACGAAATATACAGATTAGCAATCCGTATGAAACATACAGATTGACAATCGATGTTTCTTACGGATTGATGTTACAAGAAAAAAAAACTTGCCTTCGCTACCTCCAAACTGCGACGACAACCACAACGAAGCCAAAGACAATGCAGCTACCAAACCACCGCAAGCCAACGGAAGAATGAGGACCGCAAAGAACAAATAGCGAATATGAGAAAAAACAAAGAAGAAGAAGCGAAAAGGAAGAAGAGGTCAGAGTTGGAATTAAAAAAATTTGAATGGTGTATTGGATTATTAAATGGTGTAGGAAGAAAAATCCATTCAGACCCATTCCTTTTATTCATTTTACGGGCTAGCTGTTCCAAAATTACATACTTCCTACAGAATAAGCTTATTGTATTACATTGTTAATTGTTAATAAACTAATAAGATCCCAAATAAAACTCCTAAAATCCGTTGTGGATAAAGGTGCATAGACAGGGTAGGAGGAATGGCTCAAATCCACTTAAAACACTCAGGTGTGTCTGAAAGCCAAAAGAAAATAAGAATATGGATAAAGAAGATTAACATATTCAATATAAAAGCGTCAAAATTTAAAACCTGATAAGAGGACATGACCCCATTAAGATTTCAGCGGATAAGGTGCATGCCATCAGATTCAGAAACTTCGAAACTAGGACAATTAGGTCGACCCCTGCTATGAGATCAAAGGGGTTCTGTATGATTCATAGCCCAAGCTCAGTAAAAATGTTTACAGGCGATCAAACTTAATGTATGTAATTCAAAACGAGCAAAACAAAAAGGCAAAGCGGTTATAGAAAAGATGTCACAATCATCAGGTCTGATTAAAAACATTTAAACAAACTTAGTTAGCTGATTCACCATTCCGGTCATGAAAAACATTGGTAAAACAGTGCATAGAAACACTGAATCATAAGAGGGTTTCCAAACAGATCCGACAGATATTCATCTGCTTGCAAAGCAGGACAACCTTAACTTAAAAAATCAATTGATATATTGCTTGTTTATATTCCTATATGCCAAAGCAGCACATGCCAAATAGACATAAATCACAAATTTTGAAAGTTGCAAAGTAACTGGTGTCTGCAAGGCATATTGTCATCATCAATGGCATTTTGCACGCCAAATCTCAAACACCAGGAGGAAATTATGCTTTCCCAATTCAGAGTTGTGCCTAAGAAAAAAAAAAGGTATGTAGGATTCATTCAGTTCTTTTAATTTTAATGAGTCATAATCTTAAGAAACACATGCAAGGGTTTTTAAAAGTGCATGTTTAATTTAGCGAAGTGAATACGAAGGACCAGCAAAAGAGTAACGGGATGAAACTGGCACAGCTGTAGCTTCCAAACTCTCTTGGTAGTGCTGCATCCGATTGTATTCAGACAAAGCATCAGCCGCAGAATATGTTGAGTAAAGCCTATCCTGAACAGCCTCCCTCCTTTGTAAGTTATCACTTCCAAACAAGGATCTTCCCCCAGCCAAATAAGAGCTTGAAGAGATTTCCTCTCTACTCATAGGTGGCAAATATGGATCCCTTGGTGAAGCACCATAGCGATATGGGTGATAAGGATCATTTGCATGTGTGGAGATTCCGCCATGCAAATAGGTCTGGTGTTTGCTCTCATTCAAATTATGAAGATCGGCATGAAGACTTTCTCTGTATGAAGGGACGTTTGTACGGTAGAGAGGGTCCACATGATGAAGGTGCTCTCTTTCATAATCCCTCTCATAAGGATCCAGTGTAGGATTAACTTGAGAGGCTGGTATGACATTCCTTCTATCTCCTTGGAGACCATAAGCTCGGTAACTCTTCTCAGTAAGAAATAAATCACGGGGAATTTCCTCTTGCCGTTCAATTTGGGGATCCCTTTCCCTGTGCAAATGGGACCATGATCCCCTAACACCATCAGGAGCATCCCTGTCATGAATTATTGCTCGTGGAGGGGAGCGAACAGAATGAACATCTACTGGTCGGAAAAGTTCAGTGAGCTTCCTAACCTGAAATAGGACATTTGAATATCATCTGTGATGAAGAATAAAAGAAACTGACAGCTAGCCCATCAGAGGCATATTTGATTCTCACTTGTCGAGCAGTAAGTTCTGTTTTGAACTTGTGCTTCTCGTTGTAATTTTCCTGGATTGCCTTTTTGAAAATGCTCTCTGGTAGCGGGAAACAGTCAGAAGCAACATTGAACCGCACCTGAAGGTTGCACCATCAGCACATAACTCATAATAAACAAATACATCAGGACAAATTAGATAGGAAAAAGGATGAGAGCAAGTAACCTGAGCAGGAAAGTTACCACCAAAAGCTCGGGGTTCAAGTTTCATGCCACCAGAAGAAGCAGCTTTGTAAATCCCATACAACAGCCTCAGATCAAAATCATAAAGAAAAAGCTTAGTCCCGGGATTGATACTTAAAACAATGTCTTTTTTAGTAGCTGAAACACCCATGACGCAATAGCGGAAACAGTCAGGTTTTGTCTTCGCACTGCACATAAAGATGAAACCACTAGGTTTTCCTCTCTTTTTCTCACTGGAGTCAGTATTTTCCACTCTACCATGCTTAGTTTTGTTTATTCTGCTCCCAGCACTCTTTTCTGACTCTGTATGTTTCTCTTTATTCTTTTGCTTCTGTTCACTCTTATCCACCTTAATGATCTTATTATTTTCAGCCCGATGGCTCTTCTCAATAGGACTTTTGTCATCAGTGCTCCTATTTTGACTTTCCTTCTCTTTATTCCTCCCATCCTTCTCACTCATCTCTTTAGGCAGCTCATCACTATTGCCCACTACTTTTTTGTTCTTTCTAAGTCTTCTCTTTCCCCCAATCTGTTGAGAACCTTTATTTATTATGATCTTGAACTTACCACCCTTGGATTTCTTAGCAATTTTAGATTTGGCCTTCAGTGATTGTGTAGTATTCTTGTTATCAGCAAGAATTGTATCATTACTGTGATCATCTTTTTCTGATGATTGAGGATTAGAAGACTCCCCTGGAGGATACTTACTGCCCTTCTTTCTGTCTCTTCGCATATTATACAGGTACTGGAGCAGACAAATTTCAAAAGGTAAATGTTACTGGAACCAGTAAACAAAAGCAACAGCAATTCAATTAAGGAGGCTGAGATTGAATAAGAAAAATGGAGGGGGAAAAGGAAGTCTCAAAAGAACCTCTTGACCTAAATTGGTTATTCAATAATGGCTTAATCATGCCATATATAACTTCCGCTAATGTCAAAACACATTTACTAACTACTGACGCAGGACACTCCGTCATCAAAACTTTATTGCAAAATACTGACAGTAACTTAGCTATCTTTAGTTGAAAATGTGAAGAACCTCTAACAATATTTCAAAAAATCACTTCACTCCAGCTAAACCTAATGCTTGAAAAATATTTCAGACAAAAACTTCAACATCAATGATTATCACATTTGTCAATCCCAGCAGCACAAACCTCAATACGACTTACTTAAATAATTTATACTTCAATATACAAATGCTCAAAAATAAAAATAAACAAGAAAACCAAAATTATGTTTAAAACACAAGTCAATAACAACAAAAGTTTAAAACATAAAGGAAAAACTTTTCAGCTAAGAGCATAAGAATGTAGGAATGAAGTAAAAATAAAAGGAATTAACATAAAAATAAACATAGATATGCAAACAAAGAAAAAAGAATCGGAAATTTTTTAAAGGAAAAAAAAAAAAAAGAACAATTAGGGCCATGAAGTGGGAAGAAAGAAATCATCACAGGAAGGGGAAAAAACAGAGATCTGTATTAATGAACAGAACTGAGATCAAACAGACTAAAATCAAGATGTGCTATGCATGGGTTCAACAGAAGCAATGTGGAGCAAGCTAGTCAAAATTGAGATCCTACCTAGCATAAGACAAGATAAATATGTATATAGTGTAATCGTAACATGGGTTGCAAAATCCTACCTACCTAAAACAAAATTGTACTTAAACACTGATAGAGGTAGAAGATGGGGAAATATGTACTCTAGGAGGGCCCCTTTAGAAACTGTCAGTTAGTGAGACAGTTAGAATAACTAATTGTTGATTAGTAGTTGTTAGGGAGATATTATAAATAATCTGTTGAGGGTTGTTAGGGACTAATCTAGAAATTGTTGGAGGTTAGTGATTCCTCGAAAATCAATGGTATGAGTTTAGGAGTTGGAAGCTCCCACTGAATAATACTGCCAATTCTGTTTTCTTTCTTTCTTTTTTTGTTTTCTGGACCAATTCCTATCAACTAGTATCAGAGCTCCGATCTGGGAGCTATGGAACCTTTGATGGTGTCAAAAACAAACGCAAAGATGGAATCGCGCATGGAAGCGATAGAGAAAGCGATGGAGGAGAATCGTGATGCTGTGGAATCGTGGTTAAGTTCGATCGAAGGCATGTTACAGAGGTTGGCGACGACCTGGGAGAAGCAAGCCCTGGATTTGAACGTCTGGGAAGCGATCCGCTGGGAAAAAACAAGGGAAATGCACTATCTGGTGGGAACCAATGGCGAAACCTAGAGATGCCAATTGTTTAGGGTGAAGATCCGTTGGGATGGTTATCGAGGATTGAACGTTATTTCCGGTTGCAAGCTGTAAGGGAAGAGGATAAGCTGGAAGCAGTAATGGTGGCTATGGACGGAGAAGCCTTAGGCTGGTTCCAATGGTGGGAATCTTGGAACCCAAACCATTCTTAGGAAGGGTTCAAGATGGCACTCACTCAAAGATTTCAAGGTACAAATCTTGGGAGTCCTTTTCAGGCCTTATTGGCATTAAAATAGGAGGAAACAGTGCAAGGGTTCATCAGTCAATTTGAGATGTAGGCACGGTGAAGGGCCTGGGGGAATCATTCTTGTTGGAGATCTTTCTCAAAGGCTTAAAAGAAGAAGTCAGTACTGACATAAGACTTTGCGACCCAAGAACTTGATGGAAGCCATGATCAAGGCTCGTCAGGTGGAAGAAAAAAATTGAGTTCTAGGAAATCTGAAGAGAAGTGATAACAAGGGATATAGTTCTCAGAAACCAAATTTTTCAGGCCAAAGATTTGGGAAAGAATGGCAGCCAACAAGTGTTAAGGGAGCTGATCCCAACCAGGCTCCTAAAATAGGGGATAATGGGTGGAAGGGAAAAAGAACTTTCCATAGACTATCACCTGTGGAAGTGAATGAGAAAATGATGAAGGGAGAATGTTTTACATATGATGAGAAATATCATCCTACTCGTGTGTAAGAACAAACAACTCAGATTGATGATCATGGAAGAGGAGGAGGATGGGGTTTCACAGAAAATACAGGAAGAAGTAGAGAAGATGAAGTAGAAGAATTTCATCAACTGTCCTTGCACAGTATTGAAGGATTTACCACCAAGAAATCTTTCAAGTTATGGGGAAAGATTAGAAACAGAAGAGTGATAGTGTTGATTGACTGTGGAGTCACCCATAATTTCATTTCAGTGAAATTAGTGAAGGAGTTGGAGTTAGAGTTAGAGGTAACTCCTACAAATCCCTATTCTATAGAAGTTGGTGATGGACACAAGGTGAGATGTCAAGGGATGTATAAATCTTTATCCATTGAGTTGCAAGATTTACAAATTGTTCAAGATTGTTACTTGTTTGAGTTGGGAGGGGCTGATTTGGTGTTAGGAGTGGAATGGTTGGCAAGTTTGGGGGAAGTTGAGGCTAACTTTGAGAAGTTAACTTTAGTCGTGAGGGTGTAGAACAGGAAGATCATACTGAAGGCCGAACCAAAACTGATTAGGCTGCCATAAGCATGAAGCTGATCAGGGGCACCATGTTGGAAGTTGATCAGGTTTTCTGGTGAAATTAAAAGCAGTAGAAAGCGAAGGAAGGGCAGAAGAAATCCCTGGTTCAGTTGGGAAGGTATTGGCACAGTTTGAGCAGGTTTTTCGGGAACCTCAAGGACTACCACCCCATAGAGAAAAAGATCATGTTATATCCATTCAACCAGGTAATAAGATACCAAATTTAAGGCCCTATAAATATCCTCATTATCAGAAGAATGAGATTGAGAAATTGGTAAAGGATATGTTGTTGCAGGGATTATTAGGACCAGCACTAGTCCTTTTGCTAGTCTTGTCATTCTGGTTAAGAAAAAAGATGGGAGTCAGAGGTTTTGTGTAGATTACATGGCACTCAACAAGATTATTGTGCCTAATGAATTTCCCATACCCATTATAAAGGAACTATTAGATAAGATTGGAGGGATGATTGCTCAACATGAGTGATGACTAAATGCGGTGTACACCACCACAAAAAGAGAGATGAGAGAGAGGGTTAGAGAGAGAAACAAGGGGTGGGTGAGAGAGCGAAACCAAGAGAGACCATACCACGCTAGAGAAAGGTACCCTCAACACTATGCGGTGCCGGCAGCGGCACTAGAAAGAAGAAGGTGGCAAAGTAATTGGAGGGACGCCGCAAACGTGTCCTCCTTTTACTTCACCCTATTCCCAGACGACATGGGAGAGAAGGATTTGTGGTTCGAATTTAAAAAATGGGGGGACGTCAGGGAGATATTCATAGCAAAAAATAGGAACAGAAGCGGTAGAAGATACGGTTTTGTACGCTTTAAAGGTGTAGAAGATGTTATACAACAGGAAAGGAAGCTAGATAACCTAATCATTGGTGGTCTCAAACTGCATGCGAACATCCCAAGACATGAAAGGGAAGGAAGAACCTTTGAGAATAAGGAGGAGCAATACAAAAAAGGGCACAAGGAGAATATGATGGGTGGATAGCAAAATGGCAGCGTAATGGGAATCACTTACCTCCGCGACAACCTCAAAGGGCCACATATGCGCAAGTGGTAACAAAGCCTAGTGGTGCAGTGTGAAGCAGATGGCGTCCAAAATATGCAACAAAGAAGTCTAAATCATCCCTTTCGTCGATCCAGCTCATCATCCCTATGGAAAAGAAAAAGTGGCTTACAGACGCCTGGGTTGGAAGATTAAGGAAGCTTAACATGTTTGACAGGATTGAAGAAGTACTTGATTGGGATGGAGGCGAGGAAGTCAAACCAAAATATATTGGTGACGATATGATACTACTTATGGGTCTGACTGACTCCAAAGCTAAGGAAATGTGTCGAAAGGAGGTCGGGACGGGTCTATCCATGTTCCATTCTCTAGAAAAATGGAAATCAACGATGAAGCCTGGGTACTTTGTTGGAGTATTCCATTACACGCTTGGGACTCGGACAACATCTCAAAATTAATGGGGGGAGTAGGCGACGTGGTGGAGGTGGATGACGACACTGAAGACTTACAGCGTTTAGACAGAGCACGAGTGCTCATCAAGACATCGTGGCAACCCACCATCCACCATAAGATAGTGGCGCTCATAAACAACATCGAATTCACGATCAACATCGTTGAAGAGACGAGCACCTGTCTCAGAAGATGCAAATGCCTCAAGGGGAGTTTTGGAGTCTCCTCAGACGAAATATCCTCTAACGAGAGTGAGGCGGACTTTAACGCGACGTCAGAGGAACCAGTGCGCGTCGCTGAGCTTCCGAAGGTAGCCATAGTGGCGAACGTTGAAGAGGGCGAGTGCAGTGACGCAGGGGAGGCGAGGCTATTACATAGCAGAAACTATATCAGCCTTGATCCAGCGGATAACACGTACGTTTCTAACACAAGGAGCAGAAATAGGGAGGCAGCTCTGGTTACTTCTGGCGAAAACCTGTCACCCAACATAGGTGACCGTGGAGTAGATAGCGACAACACTAAAGCTCCAAGCATAGGGTTGGAGATAAGGGAGCACGGGAACAATTCAGAATGGAAGGTCAACCTGGATATGCCAAGGGAGTCAGAAGCTGAAAATAAGAATATGGAAAAAAGTGGTAAGCTGTTGGGCCCACACCTGCAGCACTCTTCTGAAGTGGGGGAAGGTTGTCACGTGAAGTTGTAGAAGTGCTAGAATATGGTGGTGAGGTTGTGGGACCCACAGTGGGTAGAAAGGTTGATTCACTAGAAGTTAAAAATACATCATTGGGCCTAAAGCTAAATGGGCCTGACTCCCAATTGCAAGTGTACTCAAGAAGCAGGGGGTGCAAAAAGGAAACAAGATCCAATAAGGCTCACGAACAGCAACATGGTTTTGGTAAAAAAAAAAAACTGGATAAAGCTAAGGGGAAGGAGGTGATTATCGCTCAAACTGATCTCGACACATCTCCAACAAGATTGGGGGGAGTGGCTTAAAGGAAATCGCTGTATGGGGGGATGGCTACACTGAAAATGCTATTCTGGGCCCAATGTCAGCTTCGAGCTCCTCTACTTGTGCAAAACAATCAGCTGGCCTTTGGGATATGGCAAAGCAAATAGGAGTAACATGCAGCAACCAAGATGAAGTGATCAATAAAATGTTTTTAATGGAAGAAAAGGACAAGGGAGTGGCTTTGAGGTGGGGAATTATTAATGGTGATTAGTGAAGATTATGTCCTACAATATAAGGGGGCTGGGGAGGGGTGTAAAATGGAATTCAATTAGAAAAATGGTATGTAAAGAAAAAATAGATTTGTTGTGTTTACAAGAGACAAAGAAAGAAGTCATTGATAAGGTGCTCTGCCAAGCTCTGTGGGGGGACTCGGGTGCAACATGGGCATGTCACCCAGCATGTAATAAAGCTGGCGTTCTTTTATGTATCTGGAATGAGGATTTTTTTAGAGTGCAGAAAAAGTTGACAGGTAGTGGCTTTATCTATCTAGAAGGAACATGGGTGGCAGATAATAAAAAGGTCACAATAGTCAATGTGTATTCATCCTGTGAGGCAGTTTTGAAGAGAGTTCTATGGGAAGAAATTACTCAATTGAGAAGGGCAAATATGGGGGGCCTATGGTGTATCATTGGTGATTTTAACAACATTAGAAGATCATCAGAAAGGTTGGGCTTATGTCACAGAATGCAGGACGAAGGTATTGTAAAAGAATTCAATGAATGGATTGCGGACCTTGAAGTTGAAGAGGTGCCTAGGTCTGGGAGAAATTTCACTTGGCATAGACCAAATGGTACGGCCAAAAGCAGATTGGACAGAGCCCTCGTATCTACAGAATGGATGTCACTATGGCAGGGAAGTACTCGATTTACTTTGGATCGTAATTACTCTGATCATTGCCCTATTCTGCTTAGACCCTCCTTTGTTGATTGGAGACCAAAGCCTTTCCGGGTCCTAGACTGCTGGCTGGATGATAAATCTTTAGGAAGGTTGTCACAGAGGCTTGGACTACAAACTTGGGCTCTGGTTGGGGAGGATATATTCTGAAAGAAAAGCAAAAGAGCCTGAAAAAGAAATTAAAAGCTTGGAACAAATCACAGTTTGGTGATATTCAACAAAAGCTGAGAATTATTGAATTGGAGCTCAATAAGATTGAGATTGAAGCTGAGGACAGGCAGCTGAATGTTGATGAAATATCAAGGAGGAAACAATTACAGGAAGACCTATGGGGTGCAGCAAATCAAATGCATCTTTAATGAGACAAAAAGCAATGTCTAGATGGATCAAAGAGGGAGACTGCAATTCTCGCTTCTTTCACTTGACAATCAATTGGAAACGCAGGAAGAATATGGTCAGCGGGTTGATGGTAGATAGGAGTTGGGTTGAGGAGCCAACCAGGGTGAAGGAGGAAATTAGGCTATTCTTCAAGAGGAAATATGAAGAATCTGTTACAGATAAGCCTAAATTAGATGGTGTCAAATTCACAGGCCTTGATCAGCAGCAGAATAATGCTCTGGTAGCACGTTTTGATGCCTCTGAAGTGAGAGAAGCAATCTGGAGTTGAGGCAGCGATAAGAGCCCCGGACCGGATGGTTTAAACTCCAGATTTATCAAGGAATTTTGGGATGTCATAAAGCCTGACCTGCTTCGCTTCATGGATGAATTCTATGTTAATGGAACTTTCCCAAAGGGTGGGAACGCATCTTTCTTAGCCCTGATTCCTAAGGTACTAGATCCTCAGAGCCTAGATGAATTCAGACCTATTTCACTAATAGGCTGTATTTACAAAATAGTGGCTAAGGTGTTGGCCTCAAGATTGAAGAAGGTGCTGCCCTTCATCATTGACGATCGCCAATTCGCCTTTATAGATGGACGTCAATTACTGCATAGTGTGCTGATTGCTAATGAAGTCGTTGAGGAGGCAAAAAGGGGCAACAAGAGTTGCTTGATCTTTAAAGTGGATTACGAAAAGGCTTATGACTCAGTATGTTAGGAGTTTCTTATGTACATGATGAAGAGGATGGGTTTCTGCCCTAAATGGATTTCATGGATTCAAGGATGCCTAAAATCTGCTTCTATTTCTATTTTGGTGAATGGAAGCCCAACAGCTGAGTTCTATCCTCAAAGAGGACTTAGACAAGGGGATCCCCTCACCCCTTTCTTGTTCAATATAGTAGCGGGAGGATTAACAAGGCTGATGAGAGAAGCCCAAGAGAAGAATTTGTATGAAGGCTTCAAGGTGAGGAGGAATAATGTAGAAATCAGCATCCTTCAGTATGCTAACCATACTATTTTCTTTGGGTCTGCTTCGAAAGAAAATGTTAGAGCTATTAAGGTGATGCTGAGGAGCTTTGAGATGGTATCGGGGTTGAAGATAAACTGTAATAAGTGCAGTTTCGGAGCGTTTGGGAAGAATGAGCAATGGAGATCCTCTGCTGCTAGCTTCTTACATTGCAGGGTGTTGTCTGAACCTTTCCCTTATTTGGGTGTCCCAATCGGGGCAAACCCGAGGCGTTGTGTGACTTGGGATCCAATTTTGAAAAAATGTGAGAGAAAACTATCTAAATGGAAACAAATACCTATCCTTTGGGGGAAGGGTGACCCTAATAAAATCTGTCCTTAACTCGATCCCTATATTTTTCTTTTCTTTTTTCAAGGTGCCGAAGAAGGTTGTGACTAGTTTGGAGAAGCTTCAAAGGAGGTTCTTGTGGGGTGGAACCAATAAGCAGAAGAAGATCCCCTGGGTGAGTTGGGACTCTGTTTGCTTATCGAAGGAGAAAGGAGGATTGGGTATTAAGGATCTAGTAAGTTTCAACCAGGCCTTGCTCGATAGATGGTGATGGAACTTATTTCATCACTCGAACGAACTGTGGGTACAATTATTGGAGTCAAAGTATGGAGGTTGGAGGAACTTGGATGAGACAAGGAGATCAGTTACAGAATCTATATGGTGGAAAGATCTTAGTCTTGTATGTAATTCGTTAGTCGAAGGAGGATGGTTTCATAAGGGTTAAGGTGGAAGGTGAGTTGTGGACCCAAAGTGCTATTTTGGGAAGATGGGTGGATGGAGGATAGGGTACCTTTGAAGATGAAATACCCTAGGTTATACCAGATCTCAACAGCAAAAGCATCACATACAGCAATTGGGATTACCAGTACAGAATGGTTGGGAATGGCAGCTTCAATGGAGACGACTACTTATGGAGGGTGAGATTGATATGGCTGTCGAATTTATGGAGGAGATTCAGGGGATCGTAGTATATATGCAGCAACCAGATTCGTGGGTTTGGGTGGGAGCACCAAGCGGGTTATACTCAGTGGAGAGCGCTTACAGATTACTCAACAAGGAAGACGTAAGCCAATATCAAGATGAGGTGTTCAAGGATTTATGGAAATTAAAAATCCCTTCAAAATCTTCATGCTTTGCCTGTAGATTATTGAAGGACAGATTGCCTACGAAGCTGAACTTAAGAAGAAGAAACATGGACATCACTGACGCCACATGTCCTTTTTGTAGAAGCCACGAGAAGGACGCGTCTCATTTATTTTTCACCTGCCATAGTATCTTGCCATTGTGGTGGGAATCAAGGTCTTGGGTAAACATTGTTGGGGTGTATTCGGCTGTTCCGAAAGAACACTTTCTCCAACATTCTTTCTGTCATGTAAGTGGAATCAGGTTACATAGGTGGCAGATTTGGTGGATTGCTCTGACCTGGTGTATTTGGCATCATAGGAATAGAATTGTCTTCCATAACGAAGGCTTTAATGGCCAAAAGCTGCTGGAGGACACTATATTATTTTGCTAGTCCTGGCTTAAAAATTTGGAGTCAGGATTTGATATTCCTTTTCACTATTGGTCAAGTAACATGAAGGAATGTTTTGGTTTTCAAGGGAGGGTTTAAGATTTATTTTCTTTCTTTTGTTGTCCTAGTCTAAAGTCAGAACTATGTTGGCTTTTTTTCTTGCTTTACATGACTTAAGCCACCTCGGTTCTGCTTTTGTTCTTGCTAGGTTGTATTCTCTGCAGTACTTCTTGTACTGTGTTTATATATATATATATATATATATAGATAGATAGATAGATAGATAGATAGATAGATAGATAATTATCTTTCCTGATCAAAAAAAAAAAAAAAAAGATAAGATTGGAGGGGCTAAATGCCTAAAATGGTTTCCAAAACTGGATTTAAGGGTTGGGTATCATCATATCAGAATGAAGGAATAGGATATTCAGAAGACAGCTTCCAAAACTCATGAGGGTCATTATGAGTTTCTTGGTTATGCCATTTGGGCTAACCAATGCACCCTCCACCTTTCAGGCACTCATGCTTCGACCTTTTCTGGGACAATTTGATTTCGTTTTCTTTGATGATATACTGGTATACAGTCAAACTTTGGAGGATCACAACATGCATTTGAGAGCAGTGTGGCAAGTGTTGCAGTAACAGGAATTGAATGTGAATAGAAAAAATGCAACTTTGGTCATAGAGCTCTAGAATATTTGGGCCATGTTATTTCTGGAAGAGGGGTGGAAGCTGACCCAAATAAGCTGGTAGCAATGAGTAACTAGCCTATACCTAGGGATGTTAAAGGCTTAAGAGAATTCTTAGGATCGACAAGCTATTATAGGAGATTCGTGAAAGATTATGGGAAAATGGCATAGCCTTTAAATTTCTTGTTAAAGAAGAATGTTTTTCAATGGACAGAAGAATCTACTCTTGCCTTTGAACAGCTTAAGGCAGCCATGAAGAAGCTACCTATTTTGGGAGTACCAAGTTTTTCTAAGCATTTTGTCTTAAGAGACTGATGCATCTGGTATTGGTTTGGGAGTAGTGTTATTGTAGGAAGAGAAACCTTTAGCTTTCTGGAGTAAGGCACTCTCAGACAAGGCCCAGCTCAAATCAGTGTATGAGAGGGAGCTGATGGCTATAGTGTTAGCAGTTAAGAGGTGGAGGCACTATTTGTTGGGAAGAAAATTTCTAATCAGAACTGATCAAAAGAGTTTGAAGTTCTTAAATGAGCAGAGACTTTTGAGTGGGGAACAGTTCAAGTGGACTACTAAACTAATTGGTTATGATTTTGATATTCAGTATAGACCAAGTAAGGAGAATATAATGGTTGATGCATTATCCAGGCAGTTTTCATTTTTTGCAATTTCAAGGGTACAGGAGGAGGAATGGGGTGATTGGGAGGAAGAAATAAAAGCTGACCCTCAATTATATGGAGTTTATCCAAGAGTCTTGACTAGAACAGCAGAGAAGTCAGGATATACTATTCATGGAGGTAAACTATACAACAAGAATAGATTAGTTTTATCCAAAAATTCTTCTAGAATTCCTCTACTTTTAAGAGTTACATGACTCCCCTTTGGGAGGACATTCAGGATTTTTTTAGAACTTTCCAGAGGGTGGCTAGTGTAGTGTATTGACAAGGAATGAAGAAAATTATAAGGGATTATGTGGCTGGATGTGAAATCTGTCAGAGGAATAAGTCCAGCACATTAGTACCTGCGGGCTTGTTACAACCTTTGCCTATTCCTACTAGGGTATGGACTGATATATCCATGGATTTATTGGAGGACTGCCAAAAGCTCAAGGAAAGGATATTATATTGGTGGTAGTTGATAGGTTGACTAAGTATGCTCATTTTTTTGCATTAAGTCATCCTTATACAACTAAGGAAGTGGCTGAGTTATTCATTAAAGAGGTGGTGAAGTTGCATGGGTTCCCAGCTTCAATAGTATCAAATAGAGACAGACTCTTCATGAGTCTCTTTTGGAGAGAATTGTTTAGAAGAGCAAGGACTCAGTTGAAGATGAGCACAGCCTATCACTCATAAACAGATGGACAGACAAAAGTAGCTAACAGGTGCTTAGAAGCTTATTTGAGATGTTTGACTGGGACTAAACCAAAACAGTGGCCAAACCACTTGGCTTGGGCTGAACTCTGGTTTAACACCAACTACAATATCTCTACCAAAATGTCTCCTTTTAAGACTTTGTATGGGCAGGAACCTCCAACATTAATTAAAGGAGCTGGCATTCCTTCCAAATTGGAAGAGGTAAATCAGTTGATTAGGGACAGAGATGAATTGTTGAGATCAGATGAGGCGTTATGCAAATAAGCATAGAAGGGAGCTAGAGTTAAACAAAGGAGACTGGATCTTTTTGAAACTACAACCTTATAGAATGAAGTCTCTTGCGAGGAAGCCAAATGAGAAGCTAAGTCCAAGGTTTTATCGACCGTATAAGGTGATTCAGCGAATTGGAGAGGTCACTTATAAGTTGGAATTATCGGAAGGGAGTAAGATACATCTGTTGTTTCATATATCACTGTTAAAGAAATCACTGAAGCCTACTTGTTCTCCTCAACCTCTACCGACAGCATTGAATGAGAATGTGAAATTGCAGGTCCAACCAGAGAAAATTATGCAGAGTAGAATTTCAGCAGATAGCAGACACGAAATACTCATCAAATGGCAAGATTTACCCCACCATGAAGATAGCTAGGAACTGGCTGAGGAGATGCAGACTGTTTTTCCTCAATTGGACCTTGGGGACAAGGTCCATCTTGAAAGAGGGGTATTGATAGAGGTAGAAGATGGGGAAATGTGTACTCTAGGAGGGCCCCTTTAGAAACTGTCAGTTGGTGAGACAGTTAGAATAACTAATTATTAGTTAGTTATAACTAACTGTTGGTTAGTAGTTGTTAAGGAGAGATTATAAATAATCTGTTGAGGGTTGTTGGGGACTAATCTGGAAATTGTTGGAGGTTAGTGATTCCTCGAAAATCACTGGTATGAGTTTCGGAGTTGGAAGCTCCCACTGAATAATACTGCCGTTTATGTTTTCTTTCTTTCTTTCTTTCTTTTCTTGTTTTCTGGTCCAATTCCTATTAAACACACAAACATATACATACATAAAAGATAAATAACTTTTAAATTATCTAGAGTAACAACAATTCTCCAATAAAGAAAATATAAAATTTAAATTTAAATCATGCTAATAAAGTAATAATAATATATATAATTAATTGTTTTAAAAAATAATTAGCGAATAAAAAAAGTTTAGGTTAAGAAAAATAAGGAAAACAACTTTTTAATAGTTAAGTTGACTTGGCTAGTCCCTGTCTTTTCTGGTTTTTGTCCCTTTCTACTCTATCCTTCTAGTGGCTTTCGACACACTCAATTCCAGAGATGTATACACTTACACGCTGATAAGCACCTAAGCAATTGAGGAACCCTTTCAAGGGGGCAAAACCAAGCCACTTAAGTACTTCACTGAACATCCCATACTACTTGATGTGGGATTAGGCACCCATAATAACTAAGTCCCTATCATAACACCGCCCCTAAGAGTGGATGAGTCAGTAGCTAACACTCTACAACACTTCACTCAGCCTTTCTAATCTACCTCTTTGTAGGTAGTCCTTTTTGAGTCATCGGCAACCAGCTCTAATACCAATTGATAAGCACCACAGCACTTGGGAAACCCTCGCTTAAAAGCTAGTTGAGAAGGGCCAGAAACCAAACCACTTATGTACTCCACCAAGCATCCCATATTACACGATGTGGGACTAAGGCATCCCATAATACCCAAGTCCCTATCACTAGCTGAGGACTGCCCAAACTTTTTAAGCTCTATTTAAGCCATATCTCTGATCATTGTGGGACTAAACCACCCGCCTCAAGGTTGCAATTGAGGCAACCCCCAAAGAGGCCACAACTAAGGTGGGCTAGGGGTGATTGCAATTAAGGCAGTTTTCCAATACTCTCCCTCATGCCCAGGGTTACCAGCATGGAGCGTGGCAAATGCAGGTGGCCCAACAACGGATCTAGGATAAGTACTGATATCATGTTAGAATTTGAGCTTAGGGCCTAACTCAACCCCAAGGTGAGGTATATCCAAGCTTTATAAGCTCTATTTAAGTCATATCTCTATTCAATGGGGACTAAACCACAACCCTTGAGGCTGCAATTAAGGCAGCCCCCAAAGAGGCGATGACTAAGGCGAGCTAGGGGTTACTGCAATTGACAATGTTTTCCAACAAAAAGCTTGACAAATACAAGATAACAGTCAAAATGAAGAGGAAAAATAAGGTTCAAGCGTTCTTTGCAGGTGGGTCTCTTTTAAAAAAAAAAAATCCCTCTAAGTTGCACAAAGGGAATAAGGGATCGACCATCCAATACCAGTATACCACTAATAACACTTAAGATCATGTAATTGCACTAGAATAAGTTTTCTAGGGAGATCAGGATGGCTAAGATATAAAAAAAACTTGCCGAATTGTGTAATCATATGAGGAAGATCACAATTTTGATCGCAACGGTGCCAGAGAGTTGTGGGTTCACCAAAAATGATGCCAGAGTGTTGTGGGTTCACCTGAAATGATGCCAGTGTGTTGTGGGATTGCCAGAAATGAGATTTAGGCCCTTGTGCTGTTTGGTCGCAAAACATAGTGAAAATTGTTTTCATTCTTGTTTTCTATCCAAAATAAAAATCGCAAAGATACCCAAAAAAAATGGGTTCAGCCTTGCACAAGAGCAGGTGCAAAATCAGGATATTTTCTTGTGAAGCATAGCATCCAATATGGCCAGAGTTTTTCATGATGCCAATCGCTTCATGGCCACAACTTTGGCTACAATGAAACACAACCCTAAACAAAATGAAATTGGTAGATGCCACGATACAACCACTCCACCACTATAGTAGTGTGATTGTGTTCTATTGATTTTTAAGGATCTTCTCAAATTAAGATGAGAAGATCTACAATTAGTTGTTATTAATAACCAATGAAGGATGACCGGTACATCTTAAAATAAAAGGGAATGTATTCCATTGATCAGCCATGCAAATAGTGCTGTAAAAGACATAAAGAAAACCATAGAGGAAGAAATTATATGCTTTAAATCCTATATGGCACTACCAGTGAAACTTAAACAAACAAAGATAAATGCTTAAGCGTTAAGACCATGTCCACAATATATCCATACATCTATCCAAACACCTAAAGGTTGACTTTGAGTAACATAAAAAAGCAGAAAATGACAATTTAGGGTTGTGATGAATTTATCAATCAATTTAGACCTGCATCTTTCAGCATTTCTGAACAGACATTCAAACGAGTAAATAGAATAGAGCAAATATAAATGGCTTTTGCAATTGATTGAAAATTCACGCAAAGCAGAAAAGGAAACAATTAAATTAAGAAGGCTGAGATAGGACTAGAAAAAAAAAGGAAGGGAAAAAGAAAGTGTCAACAAACTGTTTGACATAAAAACTTATACTTGCATTAAGGTGTAAAGCTGCTGGAATTGAAGCAATGAAAAAGAACATAGTTTACTAATACTTGCACTAACACTTTGTTACATGGACACTTAAATTACAAGACAGGAAGGCACTATGATTACTTCATGTTCAATCAGGTCTAATAACACTTTAAGAAATCAATATTTTTTAATACTTCATTCAAAAACTCAAGCTAACCCATGAAACAATTCACAACATTTTTTCAAGACCAATCAATATTATATTTAACTTTTTGAGAACTTTCTTGCACTAAACTAATTTACAAATTACAAGTAGTAAGAACCAATGGAGGGCATACAGTTCATCTAAAAAATAAAAGAGAATATTCTCCATTAATCAGCTCTGCCAATTGGACAGCAAAATAAATTTGGCCAATTATGAGACCATAGAACAATCCCAACTGACTACAGAAGAAAGTCACTTCTTTACAGGGTTAATGAGGAGAAGAAAGCCATGCACCAAGATTTCAGGAATACAGTAGAGGAAGAATTATATGCCTTGAAACCCTGAAATGCCTTACCAGTGACACAATATAACATAAATAAAGATAAATAAACAGGTAAACTCAACAAAACAACGGATTAAATGCTTAAGACCATGTCCACAATATATTCATACAATCATGCATCATCTCAAACACTGACAAGTTAACTTTGAGTAACTTACCAAAGGCAGAAAAAGATAAATCAGGGCTTTGTTGCTGAGATGTGATGAATGTCAATTTATTCAGCTCTGCGTCTTTGTGTAGTTCAGTATGAAATTTGTATAAAACCAAACTATTAGAAACTTTATGTGTTGGATAATTTAAGTGTTAAGATATAACATAAAAGCCCAAGAGAAAACATTGAAAATATATTATAGGAATTTTGACAATAACAACTACATCCTTTATTTTTCAGCACCAAAAGAACATAGATGGAAGGAAATTATTTTCTCAGACCCATCCAGCTCTTAATTTGACCATACAACATGGATAGAGGAACAAGCATAACAATAATATGGAAACTTAAGAAGTATACACACACAGAACCAACAAAACACCATTCAACAGGATAGAACAAAGCAAAACAGAAACAAAATGGAACATGCCATAGATTGCAATTGAATGTTTGGCCGTTTGGGTACCACTTTTATTAGGGAAATAATAATTCAGTTTTCTTTTGGCTGTCTCATAAATGTGACAGTGATTATTTGTTCCAAAACAAAGGTTATAGGTGTGTTTGACAAAGTGTCTTTGTTAAAAAGGAAATGGGCGGGAAATAGAGAGGATGGAGAGGAAATAGAGGAGAAATAGGGAATTTCTCTTGTTTGGTAGGGTGAAAATAGGAGGAGAGAATAAAAAGGTATGGGGAGGGGCCCACACTTTTTTATTTCCTTGCTGAACTACACAGAAATGCGAGGGGGGGGGGGGGGGG
>PYAF01002890.1:462314-473644 GCA_007407185.1 Glycine tomentella
GGGGGGGGGGGGGGGGACCATGCCTGCAAGCTTTGCGGTGTTTTTGTCTGGCAATTTCACAGAAATTGCACATTTTCTGGTGTTTTTTTTTCTAGCCATTCAAAACACTACAAATTGAGCATTTACTGGCAGTTTTATACAATATTGACAGTTTAAACCGTTAGAGTTGTACAAAAAACAATTTTAGAAAACCATAATCATTTTTCACTAATCACAATCCATTGTGAATAAAAAATCGGCTTTTTTCTTTTCCCTATTTCTCTTAAACCAACATCCATAAATTCATTCTATTTCTCACCTATTTTCATTCACTCTACCTCTCTTTTCCATATTTCCATCCACCCTATTTCTCATCCTTCCTACCAAACACATCCTATATGTGTATGAACAGTGCTATTCTTTAAAATCGTTCTGCTTCATTGGTTAAAATAGTGATGAAATTATAAACATTGAAGAAATCATAATACGGTTTAAAAATCACCATAATGAATGTTCCCAGCAGATTCTCCTTTAGTTTTTTCAATTCCAATGCCAACTCACTACCCTGTCTACACAAACTTCGTACCACTCCACTTACAAAAATAATAAAAGACACAACAAAAACAAGAATAAGGGCTTAACTGAAAGTGGATACGGAACCATAATCAAATTCAACCTTAACTCGGACATTTCAAAAAAACAAAACCCTAAACACACTCAAATATTTAAAACAAAAAAAAAAAAAAAAAAAAAACTCAAAGAATTAGCACAAGTCAAACTTCTGCAGTAGCTAGCAGCTTATCCAGCATCCTTTCTAACATCAACAATGAAAGGTAGATAAAAGAACCCCATGCAAAACATTTTCCCCTCATCTCAAAATCCTAATCCGCAACGATATTTAGAGGTGAAAATCATAAATAAATAAAAAATCAAAATGGGGTACCCCAAAAACTACTCAGATTCATCAAATTTAGTTTCACGTGTTCCTCGACCAACAAATTTGAAGAGAAATTCACAATCTAAACCATACCACACGCAAAGAAGGAGCTTCAATCGAAAGCAAGTAGTAGAGAGAGAGTACCTTGGAAAGAGAGAGAGAGAGACCGAAAAGGTAGAGAAAGAGAGGAACGACGCACAAAGGGATGTGCTCCAAATTGAAACCACCCACAACGACCCAAAAGCCTTTCATACGTTAGTCATCGTTATTTGTTATATACCTATTCTATCCCACATAACATATTTAATTATTTTTTAATATTACTAAAATATACTATAACTCAACATTTTGATCCTATCAATATTTGATCCTAGTGATATTTTTGTTTTGTAGTATTAATAATTTAATAAGTTTATTTTATTGCGATTCATAAAAATAAAAAAACAAATATGACTTAAAAAAAACATGATGTATTTGGAGAAAATCTTAATTTATCTAAACTTTTACAACCAAGAATATCGACTAGAGGCTAAACCACACTGTAAAATTGTATAAAAGGCATTGAAAATGAAAAATAATACAATTATTTCGATAAATGAGTTTCAAATTCGATTAACTCTATCTCACTTGATATAATAATAATTAATAATAATAATCAATTCATTATTAATATTATTATTATTATTATTATTATTATTATTATTATTATTATTATTATATCATTATCAAGTTAGATTGAGTTAATCAAATTTGAAACTCATTAACATGACATTCAATTTAATTATAATTGGTTAACTAAAATGAACTCAAACCAATTGGATGGTCCAACCCAATTCACTCAAATATAGTTGAGTTTGGTTGAGTTGATCAAATTCATGTGAGAATACTTAATTTCTTTCGAGTAAACACAAATAAATAAATGAGAAAATTGAAAAATAGAATAAAAACTTTAGTGGAATTTTCTCCTTGCAATCACATTTTTTCATGCACAAGGCTCGCACTTGAGACATTGCTTAAGGATAGTAATTCCAATATTACTCAGACCAACAACTTGTTGATTTTAGTCTCGAAATACGGGAGGAGAAAATTTATTCAGAGTTTATTGCAAAGTAATAAAATAATTAACCTCAACTATATTTTTTTCATGGTAAGTCATAATTTCATTGTTAACCAATATTTAACCCAAACACGAGATAAGAAATATTTATTTTCATACATAAATCATTCTTAATGAGTAAAAATACATATATACCCTTCTTATTGTCCATTATCCCACTACCCTTTTAATTTTTCCTTCATGTATATGCTATCGTTTTTCTTGTTGCCACGAATTTAGAATGCCTACTTTAGAAATGTAGGTAGTAAGCTTACAACAAATTATTATCTTTATGTTTCAACAATTTAAATAATTTTTATGTTTTAACATATTTTAAATAATATTACTTTTATGTTTTCGAGTGTTTAAATAATAGTGTACTTCTTACTCTTATGATCCGATGTTGATCTTATAATTAGTAGAATATTTTATGATTTATGTTATATTTAATTTTATTTTGTATGCTTATATTAATTGAAAAGTATTTGAGAAAGATATTCCTTCACCAAAATCTCAATATCTCTAAATCTGTTGAAGTAGCAAAGTGTTTACCATACTCTCTAAATTTACTATAATCTCACTTTTCTCTTACCAAACAACATCGGTCAAGTGTGCTACAAGACAGTTTCCATATACACCAAGTGTGCTACAAGGATATTATTATATACATTCCTAGGAAGAAAAAAAATGTCAAACAAACACTATAACATTCCAATTTTCCATGTGTGTGGTAGATAGTGTTATTGCTTTGTCATACGATTGGGTAGTATTTTTATACTATTAGAATAGTAAGAAAATGAGATGTTACCATGGGATACCTAGGCATGGTTAAACTCTTAAGTTTTTAAGTTAAAGACTAGAAAGAATAAAGATAATTCAAAGAAAATTCTCAGGTCAAATAATGATCAACTTATTAATGACCTAGATGTTAATAATTGAAATTAGGTCTAGAAATAAAAATTATAAGCTTGAAAGAAAATTAATAACTAATGTAAGTAAAGTTAGAAATTAAGTAGGGATAACTAAGGTTGATTGATGGTGATTTAGATTCCATAGAATTAGAAAGGGGTAATTAAGTCATAGGAGTTTAGGTGGAGTATTTTCGTAAATGACTATATAACTAGTTTAGAAATAGATTTTTAGTTTAATTAGTTGGTGACTAATTAAAGTGTATAATTATATGATGTAGAATAATTAAAATAAGTTAGAGTTGTAACACCCTAGAAAATTATAGCTTAGACTAACAGAGAAAACTCTGTGTTGTGTCATCTGTGCATGTATAAATTTAATTACAATAGTTATATATTTTTAATCATAGAATTTTGTGCTATAAATATAAATACACACACACATATATAATTGATTTAGTAAAACTTGACTGAGAAATAGAAACTGTCTAAGCTAGATTTTCATTTGCGCAAGAATTACACTATGTTAGTATGTAGGTGTCCTAGAGACAATTTGCTTCATCAGATGAACACCTTTTGCTATTTAGTTCATGGTTAATAAATTTGAGCAAATTTTATCTTTATCATATCTATGTCTCGCCTATATTTTATAGTAATATGCATTTAAAGATAAAGGCCTTAGGAATAGGCCTTAGGAATAGAACAGATGTTCTCTCGAGGATCAATGATAGGGATCATGATCGTGAGGACTTGAGGACACTAAATGTCTATTACCTAAAATGAGTTTCTAGTCTTGAATCACCCAAGAAAGGGCATTGGTGATCTTAAAAATGACTAGTACGACATCTTCTACTTGTATAGAGATACAAGGTAGGGATCTCATGGAATGCAAGCATGGTGATGTCTTAGCTGATGTCGTGGGTGGATTTGTTGGAAAACAAATGACGTTGAACTGACCCGTCGAGAGACTCCACGAGGATTCTTAAAGTATCATTGGATTTATAAAGTCTCTTATTGTTTGGTAGTATTGATCATCCTAGACTTGAGGATGTTATCGAACACTATGTCCTAGGTTTATACTTTGACTATACAAATCTATCCGCCTAAAAATGGGGAGAACAGTGTACTCTTGGGTATAACTTGAATACATGAATGAAGATGGACATGCTGAAAGGACTCATAGTCCCTACAAGGGATTAGTCGTTCACAAGACAGGTAAATATTTGATGACTTCTAGTTGACTTGGGAATCTATGCATAGTAAGAGATCATGAGGAGTCATGATCCATCTTAGAGTCAATAGAAGAAAATTCCTAGTATTGTGAAAAGCTATATTTAGTCAACTAAGAGAAATGATATTTTATCCTTGCTCTCGACTAAATGTGAATGACGATATGAGAGATGGTGTCAACACGATATCCAAATTAGAAAGGTAGATCACTTAACCAACTCAATTAGTTCTAGGGCCGCAGAGCATTGCTAGTGTCTTATGTGGTCATAAATGAATTAGGCTCGTTAAAGGAGTTTAATTGGTCCAAGTTCATTTATGTCAGTGACTAATTGGGTCTAATGGATCACACACAAAAGGTTGTTCTTGATTGCTTATAACTAGCAAGTTTGGGCCAAAAATAATTATTGGATTTTTTCAAGACTAAAGGTGTAATTAGGTTGAGTTGGACTCCAAGCTCAATTGATGCATGCGTCCCATTTAGGCTATTAGTGATAAATTAATTTATACACTAATAGGTCCAAATATGTTAAAAGACCCAATAGAGTTTTGGGCCATGAGTCCTAGTAAGTCAAGAAGTTGACTTGACCAAAATAACTTTTTGGGAAATTTGAATTTTGAATTTTGTATTTCAAATTCAGATACAAATTTAAATTATGAACTAGGACAAAGATTGAATTTGAATTTAAATTTAAATTTTAAGTTTGAAATTTAAATTTGAATTTTGAATTCAAGAGGTTAGGTTGTAAGCATAATTATGAATTATCTAGAGCTATATCCAATAAAGATTGGATAATGCTTTTTCCAACAACTTCTTTATTTGAATTAATAATGTAAATAAAATAGTTAAAGTAACAACCAAAGGGAAATGATGATGAAGGGGGCGGTTTGACATGGAACCTTATAGGTTCTTTCTCAAAATTATAACAAATGAATATGATTCATTTAACTTGAATTTTGAATTCAAGTCTTTCAAGAGTGGAACAAACTCAAGATGGTTCTAGAAACATACTTGAATTTCGAATTTTAAAACAAGTGAAGATCCTTGGGCTGATTTTGAGTGATTGAGTTAAGATTCTAATCCTAATAAGATTATAAGACAATAGGCTTCTTGGTCTTAGCACTCCATTCTTATGTTATGCTCCTAGCTCTTTTCAAGAACCCAAGTTCTTGTTTTTTCTTTCTTCTTCATCATCTTCTCTCCTCCATTGTTGCAACCTCAAGACACCATCTTTTGTCTTGAGAAATAAATCAAACACTTGAACCACCTTGCCATTGCCTAGCAAACAACCAAGTGAAAAGGAGGATCGAGAAAGAGAAGGAGTTCTTTCAATCATTCAAGGTACAACCGTGTGGATCACCACTGGAGGGCATCATCCTTTTGAAGCCTTTCAGCGATCAAAAAGGTATTTCTAAAACCCCTAACATTTTAATAAGTAGATTCTAAACAAGTTTCATGAGAACCGTAAGGAGTTACAAGTTATGAAACGAAGAACAAGATATAAAATTTTGTTTTTCACCCTCATGAGCATGTTCCATGAATGTCATAGAATGTGCATACTAACTTTCACATTATTCAGTAAGTCACAATGTAATTTGTCTCTATGTGAGTGGACTATGTGCAAGGTTTACCCTGAGTAGACATATCCCAATGGAGGTTAGCATACTGATCTAGGAAGTTAGCATATTAATCTAGAAGATTAGGATAAGATTTACCAGTTTTAGCAAAAGCAATTTTTATCATTTTTGGCAAAACTCTACTTTATCCTTTTATAGTTAGTTTTGGAAAAGTGCAAAAAATCATATAATGCATGGCTTAGCTCGTGGAGAGCATATCAAGGATTGTCAAAGTTTCTAATTAGTTATATTAATGGTCATTCAAAGTTCTTAGATTAAGAAGATAAGGATTAGGCCTTGCAATTCCATTGGTCCAAGCATTTCACCTATAATAAGTGTTGTTTTTCAAAAGTCAAAGCCTAGGCTAGTTCTCCCATTTTGCTTAAGCTTTTGGAGAAAGAGGAGACCATATTTTTCTTCTTCTTTCAAGTTTTACCAAGTATTCTTGAGCCTTTCTTCCATCTAGCTTAGGTAAGTGACCTCCATTTTCAACTCTTAGCTTGATTTTCACTTCATTTTCTTGCTCTATTCTCACTTGTAGTTTCAAAACCTTATTTTCCACACTTGAAGGCTGGAAACTTGAATCTAATCTCCCTCTTTATTCCTTCTAAAATTTGTGGAGCCTACAAGAGGTAAAGGAGGTCTCTCCAACTCTTGAACCATGTGCTTGTATTTGAACTTCCTTGAGCATGTTGTTGCTTTGAAAATTTTAAGCTTGCTTTCATGTCCTTAATTTTTGTGCTGAACTATTTTTCTTGAGTTTTTTATGCCAAAAATGAGTACTTTGCATGCTAAAACATAGAGTTAGCCTTAAATTTCACTTAAATCGGAGTTTCCTAGCAAAAGTTACAAATAAAACAAGTTTAAAGACCTTTAGTAAAATGAAAAATGTGTCATGAATTTGGACTGAGAGTTACAGAAGTATGAACTTAAAGTTTTGACCTAAAAAATGAGTTTGTTAGGTTTGGAAATGTAGGGTAGCATATAATATTTGTGAAAATGCAACTCACGGAACACTGAGAGCCCTAAAAATAAGTTAGGAGCAAAATTGTGAAAAATCGAGCGACAGAATGATTTTAGACAATAGATTAACTATCTTATAATTATTTATTTTCTGGAACTGTCAATTTATTTACTATTATATTGCTGAGATAAATGCAAGATCTAATGACTAATGCATGTTTTGAAATTGTGATAATTCTCTAATGATAAATTACTGAAATGTGTGCCACTATTCTATTAAGATTATTGAATGATAAGACTGGCAAAGTGTGAACTCCGACAATTATATATGTGGCATGAAAATTTATTTATAGTTTATATATATATATATATATATATGCATATTGTCATTTTTATCTATATGCATTGTGGTTTGGGTCCGGGGGTGTTGGACCCTCAACAAATTGTTTGTTATGATTGATTAGATAGCTATAATTACAGTCATTATGTTGTCTGTTTATTTATGTGGCAAGTGGTTCAACCACTTAAGGGATCACGATTGCTTCCCTGAGAGTAGTACGTAGGCTTGAGCCTCGTCTCTCTTTCTTTGCTTATTTATATGTATTTGCTGATGTACATGGTATGAGGACTGCGCATGTGATACAGTGACAAGATTCAAAAGGACTGGACAAAGAGTAAAAGAACCAGTGGTTCTATTTCCTTCTGTGAGAATGTGATGTTGCGATGAGGAAGTGGATAATGGACAAAGATAGCCTAGGGTGTAGTGGGTGGAGAGGTTTGAAGAACCTAGGGGAATTAGACAGTGGTGACTATCCGATATTTGGTGCACTCATTTAGCGCGGGTAACTCAAGCCTCACTTTGCTACTCCTGACGGGCTCTGAGACTATGCTTTTTTGAGTTGGGAGATAAAGGGTCAGTGTACGATGTATTTGTGATCGCTCTCGATTATCATCCACATGATTTTTTTAAGACCATCAAGACCTGAAAGGATTGGTGGCAGTGATTGGGCCCTATTGTGAATTAAGTGTAATAGTTACGCGCTTAAGATGCGAGAGTGTTGTTTGTTTGGATAACCACACGCAGTGGTTACATAGATTGTATGTTTTAATTTTGTTTTATTATTGCCTGTTGTTTGTGGTGTTCGAGGAGCGGATAACTCACCCTTACAACCAACAACTTTTAGGTACTGACGATGTGGAGTACATCGAGGCGTCTGGGGCTCAGTGTAGCTCACAAAGAGAGCAGATATAGCCTTGCACTTTAACACATACTACACGTTACACCTATCATACTCGAGTCCACGTAGTGCTAATTGATAGATTGAATACAATGTGCATCAAGTACACCCAGTGGAGGTTACAAAGGACCGAGGTGACCATTCGGACATGTCATCTGAGGAGATGGAGGAGTATTGGGAACTACTGAGGCAATTGGAATCGACGTTTGAGGAGGAAAGTGACGATTCTTTCGGGGACACGTCTTAGTTAGTTATGTACTTCTAGTGTGATAAGTGATATGCTTTGATCCTAGTTTATTTATTGTTTTGACGTATTTTGAGAGATATTTTCTCCACAGACATGTATTTTATTGTAGCAGGGATGAAAAATGTATTTTGTTTATTATCACACTATTATAGGTTGTATATGTATATTTCTTTGTGACACTACAAGTTTTATTTTATTTATGTATGGAAACTGAAATACTCTACATTGACATTTATTTTAATTTGATGCAACTATTTAACATTTTTCGACTATCGCGTTTTGTTTTAAAAAAATAGTATAGGAAGCTATTTTTTTATTTCTAAGTAGCGGTAAAAAAAATAATGACACATATTTCTAAAATAAATAAAATTAAAATGCTTTCAAGTAATATTTTTAGTTTAAAATTTGAGGTGTTACAAACACATGTTTTAATTATTCTTGGATATATAAAAAATATTTTCAACCAATTTTAATAATTAACTAAACATATTTTCTATAATATACCCAAGAATAATATTTCATGTTTTATTTCTAGGAATAATATTCTTGGGACTAAAAAATTATCTATGAAACAAACACCCCCAAAAATAAAAAATAAAAAAATTTAACAGAAAATCATTTAATTTTTCTTTAATACAAATAAAATTCAAAAATCTAATTATATCCATGGCAGTAGCTAGTAGCTAGCCATTATATGTTTGTTACTCTCTCTGTCATTATAATTATTATATAAGAAAAAAATTATTTCAAAATAATTGTTATTTTATTTTTTTAATATTAATAATAAATAAAAAATTTTATAAATAAATTAATGATAATATAAAATTAATTTTATAAAATTATTATTATTTTATCTATTTATTTTTATTTTTATTTATATAAAACAATTTTGAATGATTATTATTTTGAGACAAATGAAATATTGTGTTTCATTAAAAGAATCGAATAAACATCAAAATAATATAAAGAAAAAAAATTCAACTTATTTAAAAAAATATGTATTTTTTTAGTGAACGGATTTTACTCTTATAATAATAATAATATAATAATAATATTAACAAAATTTGTGTCTTAAAAATTTCATAATTTACAATTTAATTAAAAAATAATTTTAAATAAATAAAATTGTCAAGGTAAAAAGGGGCTTGAGTGGATGTGACATCTTATTTGCCTTTTTGAAACTGAGGATATAAGTTGTAACAATTTTTGGTGTACTCATGTACTAAAAAAAAAAGAAAAGATGGATTTTCAACAGCCAAAATTTATCGGAAAAATGAATGTTAATAAATACCAACAGATAATTCGTCGGAAATTATCAACTAATTTGGATAATCCTTCAAAAATTAACAACTAAATTTATCGACAGATATTTCTGTCTAAAATTATCAGCTAAATTTCCGACAGATAATTAGTCAAAAATCAACTAACTTAATTTATATATTACCTACAGAATATCCATCGATAATTCCGTCATAATGTTTTTACATTAATTGTTTATTATACAATATTATATCCTGCTGCAAATTAATAATATTATATATATATATATATATATATAGTGTAAGGCTAACAAACTAATAATAAATTTAACCATTCTTTTATTACCCAATTATTATAAACAATATAATATAAGACACCTTATTGTTCCAGCCATGATTTATTAATACCTTGTCCTTCATCCTTCTATAGCAAATGCCTTATAACTCCCCCGTATATCAACCAAAAATAAGCTAACAAAAGGATATGATGCACAGCAAATACTATCAATTCAAACATGAGAAATCCTTAAAGTGCTTTCTACTTAGAATTGTTATTAAAAAAAGTGATATGATGTACAGTGAAAGAAAAGAATGCTCAAGAATTGTAACTAAATAAATACACGCAACTAAGACCAAAGAAGATACTTGCAGTAATAAATTAGTGGACATAAATCTTTAAAGATTGCTCCAAAAAGAACATAAATCTTTAAGACATGAGAAGGGAGACAAGTTGCAGGTTCCGGCGGGCATCCAAAGAGGTTGAATAGATCTCTGTAATATAAATGAAATGGTATCAAAATAGTGGAAATATATAGAATAGGAATTTCAATCATATATAATACCATCAGAAAAATAGGGATACTGTGAAAAGAGGAATACTTGAATGGGTAATGTAAGTTAAGCATGCACATGAATCTCACTCATGTGGGCATACGTGAGTCTCATCCCATACGAGTGTATCCAAGCTAAGCAGACTCATTTTCCTACTTATAACTATTAAAAATCTGTATGGATCACTCCTAAAAATAAATAGAAATTTAAATTTATGACAATCACCATGTTTAATGATGTTTTCTTCACTTTCACTTTCAACTAAACATCTTGATTCATCTAATGAACAACTTGCACTCAAACTAATTAGAAGACATTTAGGCCTATTAAAAGAGCAAGCTCAAATTCATCTCAGGCTGCTGCTATGGGAAATAGAAAGACAAGACAGACACTTTTAAGTTCAACAACCTTCATAGTTTTTGGGGTCTCAAGTTACTCAACCTTTGTTCAAGCTGGAAAATATAAAGTTTGAGGCTCCCACTGTTACTTAGGACTAGAGTAAGCATTTCTCTTTATTAGTTTAAGTCACACCTCATCCATTTAAGCCAAAACAGCAGTTGTGCAAAAAAATAATCTGCATAACAGGCGTTGAAACATACCTGACAAGAATATTCAGCAAATATTCTACAAAACTTGAAAAATTATGGGACCAGTGAGGCTGCAAAGAGGGCTTCCAGATCTAAAGTCCCCTAAAATATCAAAGACTAAGGGCCTGTTTGGATGTTAACTTCTTTAGAAGTACTTCTAGAAGAGAAAAGTAAGAAGAAAAAAATGAAATGAGCTTTTTCATAAGTTAAAATAAGTATTCCATTAGCTAATTTGTAGATGTCATTGTAAAACAAAGGAACACTTCAAAACAACCAAGAGGGGGGGTGAATTGGTTGAACCTTGGCCAATTAAAAATTTAAATCAGAGTTACCCACGGATCTTTATCACATTAAAAACTTCTTTTGATACCAGAAATCAATATTCAATCAAACTCCCCTTTTTCAAGAATGCATAAAACAGAGTATTTCAAACTGTGCTTT
>PYAF01002890.1:481675-492591 GCA_007407185.1 Glycine tomentella
GATTTTTGATAAAGAAAAAATAATTAATCATATTACTAAAAATACAATTGTATGGAAAACTACTAAAGATAAAGTTATAGAGTCAAAATACCCTCCATCTAAAGGAGTAAAGATTAATATTTCTAATTTAGAAATAGAAGCTTCACCTTTTAAAGATGTGTTAGAAGAAAAAATGATAGAAATAAAAGACATTAGAAAATTATATCACTAATTAAATTATTCTAATATGATGTTAAATACTATTTCTACTCATTTAACTAGAATAGAAAATAATTCTCAAGAAGAAAGTAGTTCTGAAAATAAATTAATAAAAAAGACATTAGATAAGCCAATATATAAAATTATGAATGTATCTCAAAAATATTTAGATTCTATAAGATTAGGAAGTAATACAGATATTAAAATAGAAGAAATAAGGAAAAATTTAAAAAAATTAAGCATAGAAAAGGTTTCAATTAATACTTTAGAAAGAAATGATTTAGAAGTGAATAAATTAAAAAAATGATCCCATTATTACCCTAAACTTAGAAATTATTATTCTAGGCCATCCCCTGCGGATGTACAAATTGAAGAAAGAGGAGATATGCGTCAGAATGTCTATTCAGGAACGGAGATTGCAGAATGGAATATAGATGGAATAAGTGAACAACAAATCTTAGATTTAACTTGTCAAATGAATATGGCAGCAACGACATATAAAACTAAAGGTATTACAGATAGATAGAAATACAGCCGTAGTGATAATTCAAGGATTTACAAGCCAACTTAAAGGTTGGTGGGATAATTTATGCACAGATGATGATAGAAATATGAAATTAAATAGTATAAAACAAGAAACTCAAGAACAAGATGCTGTAGCAACCCTTATTTTTACTATAATTCAAAATTTTACAGGAGATCCCAATATATTTAAAGAAAGAATAGCTAGTCAACTAAACAAGTTATATTGTCCAACAATGTCTGGTTATAGATGGTATAAAGATACATTTTTCTCTAACATAACATTAAGATAAGATGGATATGCAGGATATTGGCAAGAAAAATTTATATCAGGCTTACCTAAACTTTTTGCAGAAAAGGTTAGGATAAATTTAGAAAGACATTTTCAGAATCCCATACCTTATGAGAAATTAACGTTTGGACAAATACATAATATTATAGTAGAAACAGGAATACAGGTGTGTACATACTTTAAGCTCCAAAACAAAATGAGAAAGGAAAGTTTGACTAATAGAAGAGAATTAGGAACTTTTTGTCACCAATATGGTATAGAAATAATTAGGGCTCCTAGTGCTCAAAATAGAAAGAGGAATAGGTTTATAAAAGAAAATGGGAATTACTCTAAGAAAAAGGTATTATAAGAAAACTAATAATAAATATGAACCTCAGTCATATAACAATAAAAATTATAGAAAGCTCTATAAGAAGAATTATCAAAAGATACATAAGAGGAAAAATGTTTGCTTGTAATGTGGAAAACCAGGGCATTTTGCTAATAAATGTATGGTTCAATAAAAAATTAATGAATTAAATATAAAGGAAAATATTAAGCAAAAATTAATGAAAGTTGTTTTAAATTCTAAACCAGAAGATTCTTCTACAGAATTAGGATCTGAAGATAATATAATATACCAATTAGATGAAGAAACTAGTAGTAATAAATCTAGTAGTTCAGAAGAAGATAATTGTTGTTTAGGTCCAAAAATATGTACTTGTAACGATTACTAACATCAGTGGAAACTATGTAAACAAATAATATCAGAAACGGAAGATAAAGATGCTATTGAATAATCAAAAGTTTTACAATATATAACAAAATTATTTTGAAATTCAAAAATTAAACAAATATGTAAATTTTCAGAAGAAAACATATAACTTAAATGAGACCAGATCATTTTAATGAAAACTTACTTAAATATTCTTGAAGGTGGGCAAGTAAGAAGATGATGGAAGTATCAGAGAATGATAGATGATTGAAGAAATGTTGGGAAGTAAAGAAAGATAAGGAATGTTGATGATAAAGGCTAATGCCTCCTCCCTTACATTAACGTCTATTTATAGATATACAAGGGGTCTGGATTTTGCCTACCGGATTTCAAATTTAATATAAAAAGTACATAAACAATAATAAGATAAAAAGGTAGTGAACCTAAATAAAAGCATACAACACTATTGAAACACTCAAACTCAAACACCTCTATGTACATAGATAAGTATCTTGAATAGTATCAACTATCTTGTCAACAGTATTTGCCGACAATCTTTATCGGCTGCTCTGATTTCTCATTCTATTATCTTATCTTTTATCTTCAAATTTTTCCTGTCTTTATTCGGTAAACTCCTTTTGTAAAATAATCCAACACATCCCTATTTTTGTGGTAGGGATTTGTGCTGGAGCTACTGCCTTCATCCTTAATTGATTTCTGCTGTTCTTGCTGGATTCCTTGCATCCTCGGTAATTTTTCTTCAAATTCCTCTTGAGACGTTGTTGTTGCTAGCTCTGCCATTATTTGACTCTTTTGTGCCAAAAATAAGGCTTCTTTATCTGCATCTATATCCAATTGGCTTCTAGGCATTTTATTATTTTTTGTCCATTGGAGCATCTTTTCTTAATTGATTAATTGGATATCAAATTTCTTCCACCATTAATCTTTATTTGTCTGGAGAGAAAATATAAATCTGTCTCATTATCTGCTTTAGAGTAGGTGTAGGTCCAACTCATTATCCATGTTATTCCCTGAGAGGCTATGAATGATAAAAATTTATACCCTTCTACAAATGTAGTGGTGTTCTTGAAAAACTGATATAATTCCTCTACTTCTGGAGGAAAAACTTCTCTCATAGGTCCGAAATTATAGAACCATCTGATGAACAACTTTGGAAATTTTAAGGATATTCCCTTCTTAAACCATAGAAACCAAGACTGTTTATCTGGTTTCAAATATAATACGTTATTCCAAGCGGTCATATAATCATAATAACTATATTCTTGGGGAACAAAAGATCTTGAGAATTTCTTGGTTTTATGTAGAGGTTGTCCTCAATCTATATTAGATAATACATTGAGAATTTTAACTTTTGAGAACTGAACTATTCCATTATCATCTTTATTATGTACCAATTCTATAGAATCGGTATCAATAAGGATAAATTCATAGAATATTCTAGTTTTATGAATATCTGGGCATGGATATGGGAGGTCTTTTGGAAATATTTTATTGGCTAAGTTTACTGGTAACAATTTCAACCAATGTTTCTCGGCTATTAAAACTGGTAAGGTTTTTTCTTTTTTAATGTAATCTGGGTCTGTATATGTATTTGTCTAGAAGGTTTGAGTGTTGGATTTTAAAGAGGGGGTTGACTTTTCAAAATCTCTTGGCCCAACTAGAGTATTGATATATTGTAATGGAGTATATCTATTTGTATTGGTTACTGGGGTTCTAACAACATGAGATAATATATTGGGTCTTAGATTTAGATTGGTTAATAATTTGGAACTTTCAGTATTTGCCAATGGCATTATTGATTTTCCGACAACTTTATCCGAATCCAGTGGGGATCCATATTGATCTTTTGTCAAGGGCTTTTTGTCTGTTTTCTTTCTCATTCTGATCCCTGTAAAAATTCTCTTGTTAAAAAATCTGGCAAAAATTTATTATTTCCTTTAATATGTTCAATTTCAAAATCAAAACAGGAAAGTAGAGACTGCCATCTGGCAAAAATATGTTTTGAAATCAAATTTTTAACATCTTTTTGCAAAAGCGAAGGAGCTGCTGCTTTATAGTTAGTCCTTACCAAAAAAAATTTATTAAATAAATCATCTTGAAATTTTTGCAAACATAAAACTATTGAAAGTATTTCTTTTTTAACAGTAGAGTATTTTTTTTTGAGAAGGATGCCAAATACCCGAATGATACCTGATAACTTTTTTTTTTTTTTTTTTATATATAGAAGAGACTTTTTGTTTAAGAATACCACCATATCCTACTTCAGACGCATATGTTTCTACAATCAAGAAAGTTGAAGGATATGGGATACCTAGACACTGGAGTTTTTTAGCTATGTCTTTAATATCTCTAACATCTTTAGTTTAGTCATTTCTTCAGACCAATCTGGAGGGGTTTTTCTAAGTCTTGCATATAATGGGACACACTTAATTCTAATATTAGGTATAAAATCTGCTATATAATTTATACACCCTAAAAATCTCTGTAATTGTTTTTTTATCTTTAATCTCATCTGGAAACTTCTCTATAAATTCTATCAATCTTTGGATTTGGATTGGAATAATAGTCCCCTGATATATTTCATATCCTAAAAATCTAATTTTAGTTTCAAATATTTTTATTTTTCTTTCTGAAACAACTAATCCATTTTCTTTTATAATATCTATAAATTTGTCTAAGTGTTCTATATGTTGATTAATATTTTTAGAGTATATCAATAAATTGTCTAAATAAACTATGGTAAAATCTGAATATTTATAAAATATATCATTCATTATATTTTGATATTCACTAGGAGCATTTTTTAATCCTTGAGGCATTACATTCCATTCATAATGCCCAAAAGGTACTACAAAAGCGGTTTTATATTTATCTTCCTCCCGAACCGAAATTTGATAATATCCTGACTTCATATCAAATTTGAAAAAAATAGAGGAATTATTTAATCTTTTAATTAAATATGCTTTATTAGGTAAATCATATCTTATCCATTTTAAGACTTTATTAAGAGGTTATTGATAACTAACCTAGGAGCACCTCTTTCTACCTCGGAAGCTTTCATCACATAAAATCCTGAACAGCTCCAAGGAGATTTAGAAGGTCTAATTAGTCCTTTTTCTAGATATTCTTTTATTTCTTTTTTACAATATTCTAAATACTTGATTCATTTGTATAGGTCTAGCTTTAGTAGTAATATCTTTTTCATTAAAATTATCAATATAAGTTAAGCTTATCTCATATTTCTTTCTATGCCAAAAAGCTATTGGATTTGTTTCACAAATTTCTTGTTTTATTTTTTCTATTAATTGATTTTTCTTATCTTGTACTGATTTACTTGTTAATTGTTCTTCTATTCTCTTAAATTGGACTTCCTTAGTCAACATATTTATTTGTTTAGTTTTATTTTTAATAAGACTTATTGAAGAAGTTTGTACTAAATTTAATTCTCTTTGTCTATGGGGATTTATAGATTCAAATATTACTGATCTTCCTAAAACTTCTGTTATTAAGCCTTTCTCATCTACCTGGAAAGGATATAATAAAGCTAAAAATGGAGTTCCTAAAGTTATTTCACAATTCATATTTTTTATTAACACAAAGGAAGTGTTATAACATATACCATTTTTACATATTTTTGCATATGATAATTTATATTTAATATTCATTTTTGATCCATTTGCACTGGATATATTTTCTGTGGACTTCTCATAATATTTAGTTAGTATTAGTCCTTCCTGGATACAATTTACATCTGCACCTGAATCTATTAATGCTATAAATTTAAAACTTTCTTCTCTAACTATTAAGGTTATCTCATAATGCCATTTATGGCTAATAATTAAACTCAATAGATTAATAAAATTTTCTTCTTTTTCTTTTTCTTTGTTATTACAACTTGAAGTACTAGTTATTATATCTTTTTGAGATCTTAATATATTATTACCTTCTAACTCTAATATTTTATACTCTAGAGTTATGTCATTTTGTTTTAATTCTCTTACCTCTTTTTTAAGAATTTTAATTTCTTCTTGAAGATCTTTTAAAATAACTTGCCTATTTGGTAAAAAATCTATTATAAATTTCTTTCATATCTATGCCTTTAATTGGTTCTCGATTGGTTTGATCTTTTATTATCAATTCATTAAGCTGAGCTATAAATTCTTGTCGAATAGGAAAATTCTCTAATTTTCCTATTATACTAATCAAAGCTTTAGTTTGATTTCTTGTTAACATGTTAATAGTTTAGAATCTTTACAAGTACATATTTTGGACCTAAACAACAATTATCTTCTTCTGAACTATTGGATTTATTACTACTAGTATCTTCATCTAATTGATATATTATATTATCATATATATATATATATATATATATATATATATATATACACACACATCTTAACAGGTATGTGTAATTTTAGGCTTTCACATTTTTCTCTTTTTTCATAATAATAATAAAATTTAATATGCATGAAAATAAATAAAATAAATCTTTGTCTTTTTTAATTTATTTTTGGGTGAGATAAATATTAATAATAAAAATTTAGCTTAAAATATAAACATTATGGTAAGAAGTTAATTTTTTTATATTTAATTTATTTAAATGATTTGTTGTAAACAATTTTTTTAATATAGTATGTGTACTTATCCATGAAATCAATTGTACAGATTGTAAACTCTTGTTATGGAGATTATGATTAAAACAAAATATATAGTTAATTAAATATTTTATTGAAAACACATTAAAATGTAGTTACATATTTCTCTTCTTAATAATTAAAATTCTAAATACTCCTAATAATATTACTCTTGACAATGCGACATTCAATTATTAATTATACATAGGGATGAAAATAGGTCAGGTCGCCTATTAGGGGTCTTTGGCCTGACTTGTTTAAGGTCTGACCTGACTTGTTTATTATAAAGGTTAGACTAAGACTTTTTAAAAAGTCTGTTTAATTAATATATATATATATATATATATATATTAAAACTTAAAAATAATATATTTATTTTTCTAAAAATATTTTCCTTATTTTGAAGGTGGATGATCAACCACTTCAAAAAGTCACCTTGAAAATCTCATAAAATAATTATTACTTATTTAGAAATATAAGTAAGATGTTGAGATATTTTCTGTTTAAAAATTATTTATTTAACTTTCCTAAATTGATTTAAAGTGTTTTGTAAAAATAAATTTTCTAAAAAGATGTTTCTTCATGTTTGGGAGATGACTTGGGAATTAAAAAATTTATTTGTCTTTATATTTAGCTTGCCTTGGTTCTTATTTCTTATTTATTTTAGTATTTGACATTAAGACTAGGTTAGTGCATAAAACTTATGGTATTTTATTTAACTTGCTTATTTTGTTTATAATATTTTGCTGAATACTTAAAAGTGCTCTAATTAATTTTAACTTTTTTTTCACGTATAAATTAAAAGGGAAATATGTGTCTTTATTTATATTAAAGTTTAAAAAGTACAATGCGAATTTTCAATATTGTATATTCATTAAATTTTCTTTATATATAATATTTATTGTAAAATAGGTTTTTTAATAGGTTCTTAGGCCAAATCAGACTTTTAAATAGGCCAGACCAAACGTAAAAAAATGTCTATGACAGGTAAATAGGTCAGATCAAATTTTATATTTTTTAATCAGGCTAAGGCCAAGTCTAACCAAGGCTGGTCTGGTCTGACCTAACCAAACCTGACCTATTTCCATCCCTAATTATACATGATATAATATAGGTAATTAGTAAATTTAGGAGGCAAGAAGATGACCTGATGGAGAGCAAAGAGTGAGACTAGGAATTTTGTTTTTGGATTTTTGATGACATAAAAAGTGTTTCAATTTTCTAAGCATGTCAACGAGACCCGAGCCTGTGGGTACTCACCCAAACCCGCCCCGATTTTAACGGGGAAAAACCGAGTCTATAGGGTTCGGGTTCGGGTTTTTCTCGCAACAGAAATTCGGGGACGGGGCGAGTTTGGTATTGGTGATATCCGCCCTGCCCCCACCCCCGCCCCGCCATAATTAAATTACAAATTTACCCTTATATATAAGAATAAAATCTCGAAATCCTAACCTTCCCCCTCATTTCTCAATCTCATTCTCGATGGTTGAACCCTGGACAACAACTTCTCTGAGTTCTCTCTCACCCGGAGCACCACAATTCACTTGTTTTTTTATATGTATAAAAATTATTTTTTATCCCTACCATTTAAAATGGAAGTGCTAATGTCTGCTGCTTTTAAAATTAGCTTTTATCCTCCCAAGCTCTCAAGCCACTCATTAGTGCTTTTGAAAATGTAAGCTTACGTCTATCACTTGTTTCAGATCGAATATAATATTATAGTTATGTATAACAACTGCGAGATGAATGTATATTTAGCTGCCCATAATTTTGAACAAAATCTTGAATGCTTTGTGAGTTCAAGAATGTTTCTTGATGATCCTAATTGGAATGAAAACAATAAAGAAGCATTAATTTATGGAAAATTTGTAAATTTGTAATTATTAGCATGATGGTTGTCAAATCTGAATTCATAAAAATATTGTGTATCTAGGATTCATGAATCGTGATCAATAATTAAAGATACATCTATATATTGGCATTTCAATGCTTATGTGTTTGTGATAGCGACATGGCAAATACTTCGAAAGATAATTGCTCTGCAACACTCTAATGGAAGAAGCCTTTTCACTATTTCGGTATGTACATGCTTGAATGTCAAATGACTGTGCTGCAATCTTTTGTAATCCTTCACGGGTGATATGGAAGCTACAATCTTTTGGTGGGTTGGGCTTTTTTGTTCATGGAGACTTGTTTTATTTGGGTACTTGGACATTGTGGGGTATATAATATATTTTGGGTTACTGTTAACAAAAAAAGGTTGGATTTTTGGTTTGCATAATTACTGCATGGTTTTGTAGATTGATTTTGAATTCCCTAAATTCGATAATTTGCAGTTTAGATCTCCTACTTCCCTTTAAAAATGATTGCCCGTGTTGACAATCATCCAATATGCTTGTTGATAGCAGAATAACTTCCATAGGCTGTAAGATTCATCTTTCTTACAATATTTAGTTAATATCATTAAAATTTGTTAATAATTTTACTCATTTTTTTAAATTTCCCTTCAAATCTATACAAAACTTAAATATAGTTTTATACTAATAGGTGTTTGTGTTATTCTTTAATTAAAATTGAAGTTTTACCTCAATAATACATGAAAAAAGGTTTGCATTAAATTATATTTATTATTGATTTTGTTTTATAACTTTTAAATTATGATCGCATATTTTGAATGTAAGTTTGTTATTATTTTTTTTGTTAAGTAATTAACTTTTTTATCGGATTTTTTCAATAAAAAATTATATTATTTTTTAATTTTTTTCAATTAACGGAGATGGGAAAAATCCGATCCCCAACAGGACGGGGATGTGTATAAATTTTAAAACTCAACGGAAATTGGAGACGAGGATGAAGAACGGGTTTTGAATCGGGGGCGGGAACGGAAAATACAATACCCGCGCCGTCCCATTCTGTTGCCATGCCTACAATTTTCCTTAAAAGAAGTTGCATGACTCAATCAATGATTCATTGAGTTGATAATCAACTTAAAGAACCACTTAATCAAATCGGTTTGTAATGTATCTAATGCATGATCGATCCCTTAAACAGATCAGACATGTGGAGTGATCAGTTCCTAAATCAAACAATCGATCCGAACAATATCCAATAACAACAGGGTCAATACTTAATCAATTCGTGCTATTTTGGAATGAAATCTTATATAAATAATTTAATCTTCAAGTTTTATTAAAATATTCAATTGGATCTCATTTTTTTAAAAAACTCCAATTAAATCCTCAAATTTTTAAAAATGCTCTAATCAAGTCCTTTCCATCCAATTTAGACGGACGCTGTTAAAAAACCATTTCCATCTCGGCAAAAAAATTAAAATAATGCGTTTTTAATAAAAAAATTACCAAAATATGGCATTTTGAAAAGTAATTACGGATCTACTGCTGCCAAACACGTACGGGTAAAGCGTGTTAAATCACGTCCAGGTTAGACGTGTTAAAACACGTCCTGGGACGACGTAAATAAGCCAGAAACACGTCCAGTGTGGGCGTGACTTTGCCCTAGACACGTCCTGCATGGACGTGATTAAACACGTCATGCAAGGACGTGATTCAACCCCCCACAGCCCTATAAATCAACCCCTCAACCCACTTAGCATTTGCAAAGTTGTGGATGTTGATTATATCAATTGTAAAGCTCTGAGTCAAGTAAGTGATACTATGCTCAAATATTATTTATTTTGTTAGAATATTATTGGTTAATTACGTAGATTATGAGCTAGATTTTCGTTAATTAGTTAGGTAATGTATGACCTAGGTTTAGGTGACATAGTTGGTGACCTAAGTTTTATGACTTATGTTTTGAGTACTTAGTTATGGGGAAAAAAATTAAATTATTGTAGTTTAAATAAGAAATTACCAATACATAGCTGTTTGAAAAGTAATTGCAAATGTACGTATTAATTGTAAATTACATGAAATATATTGTGTTATTGTCATAGATAATTGATATTGATGTACAAAATTGTTATTGACTTAGGTTAGAAATAATTACTTATTATAACAAAAGTTTGATGACCTAGGTTTTGATTAGTTGTTTATGTAGGTTAAAACCTAGGTTTATTGAGTTACAATGTTATTAGTTAGTTACTCAGATTATCATTAAGTACAAGTTCAAGGTTATGATGTTGGTTACGTAGGTTATGACCTAGGTTTAGGGTTTAGGGTACAATTAGTGGGTGACGTTGGTTTTGATTGGTTATTTTATGTATGTTATGACCTAGGTTATAGGTTTTATGACTTAGGTTTTGATTAGTTAGTTGTGTAGGTTAAGACCTAGGTTTATTGACTTACAATATTATGAGTTAAGTACGGCCTGAAGGTTATTACCTTTGTTACATAGGGGATGAACTAGGTTTAGGGTTTATGGTACAATTAGTTGGCGACCTAGGTTTTCATTAGTTATTTACGTAGCTTATGAGGTAGGTTTTCATTAAGGACCTACGTAAGACATAGATAATCAATTTTTTCAAATAATTTTGCTTCCAAATGAAATAAATTATCATGATATGCTTATACATTTTTATGTGTTACAGGCG
>PYAF01002890.1:506390-530148 GCA_007407185.1 Glycine tomentella
CCAGTACTCATATTTTGGCTTTCTTTCATTTTATTTTCAGCCTCCTCACTCTTCCCCTTAGGTGGCTCATCATTAGTTTTCTTCAGCTCACTATCGTCTGAAATTTGTTTCTCATCTGCACTGTGACAACTTTCAGCATTGTCCACCACTTCTTTTGAACTCATAATTATTTTCCCACGAATTTGTTTAGAACCATTGTGCTTCTTGGCCTTAAGTTTATCAGCTTGAGATTTCTTAACAATTTTAGATTTTGCCTTCAATGATTGTGGAGTATTATTGTCACTCAACTCTAGTTTACTAGATCCTTCAGGAGAATCAGTTTCCTTCTTTCCATCATCTTTTCCAGAAGTAGGATGATCAGAAGTCACTTCAGGAAGATTCTCGGTGCTCATCATATCATCTTTTCCTGATGACGGAGGATTAGAAAACACTTCAGTGGGATTCACAGTGCCCATCAAACTATCTTTTCCTGATGATGGTGAATTGGAAGACACTTCAGGAGGATTCTCAGCACACATCTCATCATCTTTTCCTGATGATGGATGATTCTCAGTGCCCATTATATTATCTTTTACCAAAGGCGTAGGATTAGAAGACACTTTAGTAGGATTTGCAGCGTCCACCATACCATCTTTTGCTGATGATAGACAATTAGAAGACACTTCTGGAGGATTCTCGGTACCCATCACATCATCTTTTCCTGATGACAGAGGATTCTCAGTGCCCATTGTCTCACCTTTTCCTAATGGCAGAGGATTAGAAGACATGTCAGGAGGATTCACAGTGCCCATCTTCTTGTCTTCTTGATCCATATTATATAGGCACTCAGCACGGAGGATTCCAACAGAAAATTTTACTACAACCAGTAAAGATAATAAAGTCAAAATCAATGACTTTAAAATAGACTGATATTTCAGATGAACCAGAAAAAGCAATAACAGTTCAATTAAGGAGACTGAGAATGAAAAAAAAAGGAAAGGAAAGAAAGTGTCAACAGTCACAGAACCATTTGACCTAAAAACTGTGGATAAATATGGGCCTAACATTTAGAAATTCTGCTAATGTGTAAAGCCATTGGAATTGAAGCAAGGAATAAGAGCAAACATACAACCACTTCTACTAACATTAAAACTGTGATTACATAGAAATTTGAAACTTAGTAATAATGTGAAGCACTTTTGGAAAGCCGCCTTAATTGTAGTCATCCCAAGCCCGCCTAAGTTGCACACTCTTTTGGTCTTAATTGCAGCCTCAAGAGTGGTACTTAGTCCTATATCAACTAGAGATATGACTTAAATAATAAATAGAGCATATTTAGCTTGGTCAATCCTCACCTTACAAGTTGGTTTTGTGAGGTTGAGTTAGGCTCTAAGTCCAAATTCTAAGAGGGACTAAGATAACTTCATGTCAATCAGCTCCAACAATATTTCAAGAATCACTTCATTTAAAACGTAACTCAAGCTGAATTCTTTTTCTTTTAATGCATACTCACTCTTCATTTTTATCAGTTACTGATCCTAATTATTGGATTTATACACTTTATTTGAAAGTAAATAAATGAGATAAAATATTAAAAAATGATTTATATTAATTTTCATTGGAGGACTATTCATCTATTGTATTTTATGTAAATAGAGGAAAATGCATGAAAAAAGTTTATGACAAAACCTCCAAAGCAAGCAATAGTGTCGTGCATTATAGAGGAAGCTGCAAAAGGATGAACTTGGCCAGAAAATGAATGAGTTGGCTGGAAAACAAATGGTTAGGCAAAAATGGTTTGAGCTCGACCAGAAGGTTTGACTGGAAAATGGTTAGGCAGAGGTGCAAACAATGAATAGCGGCACTATCCCCTTGATCTGGCTGCTATTTGCATGACACAAAAACATAATGCTATCAGTTTCTTGCAGCGGCCAGTGGCCCCAACCACAACGCTACGCTACAGTGATAGCAATGCCATTTTCCGTAACTGATAATTGTTGTTTATAAGCAGTAATAAGTAACAACCAATGGTGGAAAGATATTTTATTCCAAAATTAATATATATATATATATATATATATATTAAAAGACAAGAGAAATACAGCAGAGGAAGAAATTATATTCTTTTAAACCCTAAAAAAAGGACTACCAGTGGCAGCGAGGCTGCGACATAATAGAATAATAATAATAAAATCTCCAAATCAAAGGATTAAAGCTTGAAATCATGTCCCCGATTTATGAATGCATCCCCCAAAACAACCAAAGATTAACTTTGAGAAACTATGAAAACATGAGAGGATGAGAGAGAATTTTAGAGAGAGAAACAGTGAGTGGGTTAGAGTGAATCACAGAGATAGGTATAGGGAGAGGATTAAGGGTAGCTCTTGTCTCAACTTCACCGGAAAAGGGTACAGTCAGCAACATTTGGTGGCAGTGGAGGCACGAGTGCATGACGATGGGGAGGTAATAGGAAAAACTGGAGGGATGCGGCAGATGTCACGTCTTTCTACTTCACACGGTTTCCAGAAGAGATGGGTGAAAGAGATTTGTGGTTTGAATTCAAAAAATGGGGAGATGTGAGGGAAATTTTTATTGAAAAACACAGCAATAGGTATGGAAGAAGATACGGTTTTGTGCATTTTAAAGGTGTCAAAGATATTAGTAAACTTGAAAGGCTGTTAGATAATTTGGTTGTGGGTGGTCTTAAGCTCCATGTGAACCTCCCCAAACATGACAGAGATTGGTTGATGGGAGTGAAAACAAATATGAACGAGCAGCACAATAGGGAGATTATAGAGGACAAGGTGGCAACAAAGGATAAGGGCAAGGGTAAAGTAGGTGTGGATCAAGCGGGTACGTCGGGTGTAAAGCATTATCATCAGAATCATAATGTCTCCTATGCACAAGTGGTTAAGAAGGGCAATTATATGCAGACAAGGAGGAGGTCTGTGCCACATGTGCAAGCAATGGGTAGGCCTTCCCAGTCGTCTGTTCAGTTATCCATTCCCACGGAAAACTGGAAGTGGTGTAGTGAAGCATGGGTTGGCAGATTAAGGAATTTGACAGCGTTCGATAGAATTGAAGAAGAACTTCTGTGGGATGGAGGTGAGGATATCAAACCTAAGTACCTGGGTGATGACATGGTCTTACTCATGGGACTTAGTGATTCCAAAGCGGAAGAAATGCGTAGGGAGGCAGAAGAAACGGGAGCGTCCTTGTTCCACTCTTCGGAAAAATGGAGTCCAAATTTAAGGACTGGATTTAGGTTGGTATGGATTTTATGCTGGGTTATTCCACTTCATGCATGGGATAGGGATTGTATCAAAAAGATTGCTACAGGGATAGGCGAAGTGGTGGAATTGGATGATGATACGGACGATCTTCACCGTTTGGATAGGGCACGGGTGCTCATCAAAACACCATGGCAGTGCACGATCAATCATAAGATCGTGGCCACCATTAATGGGTCAGAATATAACATTAGCATTGTTGAGGAGACATGCTACAACTCCTGCAAGTGCTTCAGGGGGAGGTACACCTCATCGGAGGAGGAGATTCAGTCTGATGAGAGCGTGGTCGGTGCCAGCGAGTCATCGGGGAACAGTTTTGTTGCTGAAACTCCGGCATTAGCTACGGTGGTGGACGCAGGTAGGGACATAGACGGTAATAGCGGGGAGGACAAGGATATACCTGCGGGTCAATGCCTTGTGTAGGAACCGCTGGTCCGTCAACTCTGTTCTGACAGTAGGCGCAGCCCTCATGCTGAAGCTACGCATGCTTTCGGCAAGGGTTTGTATCCTGTACTCATAGAGAAGGAAAAGGAAAGTGACATCTACGTCGATGGGCAGGAGGTAGGTGAGGCTGTGGTTGGAGCTGTCACAGATTTGGGGGTGAGGGAGAGGGAACGTTGGGGAAATGGGAGTAGAAAGCGCTGGAAGAAGCATGGTGAGGGACCCACTCCTGCTATATAACTTAAAGCTGGCGGAGGCACGTGAGGGTGTAGGGGAATTGGGTGTTGCAACCTCTCTTGTAGGTCCCGTGAACAGATGTCTAGATGTAGATAAAAGTAGTATGCTGGGCCACAAAATAATTGGGCCCAATTTGTTCAGAAGTCCAATTGATAATCAGTGGAAGGTATACTCTAGGAGTAAGGGATGCAAAAAGGATACTGGGCCCAACAGAACTATTGACAAGCAAAGTGGGCTCACTAACCAGCAGACTCTTGAGAAAGGCAAGGAAGCTACTGTACTAAAGCCTATTGCGGTTAATTCCCCAACAATGGCGAGTGGTAGCGGCTTAAAGGAAATTGCTGGCTGGGGGGATAGACAATTAGAAAACAATTTTTCTGAAAAGATAACGTCAGCTGGAAGTCCTGTAAATTGTGAATGGAAAAAAGAAGCAGGTGGCGAGTGGAAGATGGCAAAATTATTAGGACTAAACTGTTGTAACCAGGCTGATATGTTGAAAGCAATGTCAGATATGGAAGAAAGAGACATGGCCGAGGTCCTGAGGTTGGGAAACAGCAAAGACAATCAATAAAGATTATACCTTACAACACAAAAAGGCTGGGAAGGGGGGTTAAGTGGGCTGCAATTAGAAAACTGGTGGTAAAAGCAAGGGTGGACATGTTGTGTTTGCAGGAGACTAAAAAAGAAAATATTGATATTAAGGTATGTCAAGCACTGTGGGGAGACTCTGAGGTCAGGTGGAAATTTCTGCTAGCAAGCAACAGAGCTGATGGTCTACTATGCATTTGGAGTGAGGTGTTTATATTAGAAACTAAGATGCTAGGTGGTGGATTTATATACCTGGAAGGAATATGGGTAGCAGATGGTACTAAAGTTATAATCGTGAATGTATACTCACCATGTGAGGCCTCTTTGAAAAGGAATCTATGAGAAGATATCAGGCTGGAATAAATCCCAATTTGGGGACGTTCAACAGAAATTGAAGAAAATAGAAGTGGAGCTCAACAGATTAGAAACCGATGGTGACGATAGACATTTGAATGATGATGAAACAAAGAGAAGAAAACAGTTACAGGAGGAGTTGTGGGCTGCCGCTTTGTCGAATGCCTCAATACTAAGACAAAAAGCTAGGACTAGATGGATCAAGAAGGGGGGCTGCAATTCTAGATTCTTTCACTTGACTGTAAATTGGAAGCGCAGGAATAATATGATGAGAGGAGTGGTGGCTGACGGGTGTTGGTTAGAGGAACCAAACAGGGTTAAAGAACATGTCAGATCTTTCTTCAAGAGGAGATTTGAAGAACCGGCTCAAGTGAGACCTAATTTGGATGGAGTTAACTTCATGACCATTGATCAGCAACACAAGGAGGCCTTGATGGCACGTTTTGATGCAACTGAGGTGAGGAACGCTGTTTGGGCTTGTGGTAGTGAGAAGAGCCTTGTGCCAGATGGACTTAATTTTAAATTTATCAAAGAATTCTGGGATGTCATCAAAACTGAATTTCTTCGTTTCATGGACGAATTTTATGTGAAGGTGTTTTCCCAACGGGTGGCAACGCGTCATTTATAGCCTTGATTCCTAAGGGGCATGATCCACAGGGTTTGAATGATTATAGGCCTATCTCCCTTATAGGTTGTGTATATAAAATTGTGGCCAAGGTATTATCTACTAGACTGAAAAAGGTGCTGCCTTCCCTCATTGACCACCGACAATATGCATTTATTGAAGGGAGGCATTTGTTGCTTAGCGTGCTTATAGCAAATGAAGTGGTGGATGAGGCAAAAAGGAATAACAGAAGCTGCCTTATATTCAAAGTCGATTATGAAAAGGCATATGACTCAGTTAGATGAGAATTTTTGTCATATATGATGAAGCGGGTGGGATTCTGCTCTAAGTGGATTAAGTGGATCGAAGGGTGTTTAAAATCTGCATCTGTTTCTGTATTGATTAATGGGAGCCCGACTGAGGAGTTCACTCCACAACGTGGTCTCAGACAAGGAGACCCGCTAGCCCCATTCTTGTTTAACATTGTCGATGAGGGCCTTACTGGAATGATAGAGAAGCACAACAAAAAAATTTGTTTGAGGGTTACAAGGTGGGGAAGAAACAGGTTGATATTAGCATCTTACAATATGCTGACGACACCATATTTTGTGGGGCAGTATCGGTGGAAAATGTTAAAGCAATTAAGGTCATGTAGGAGCTTTGAATTGGTGTCGGGTTTGAAAATAAATTTTGCTAAGAGTAGATTTGGGGCATTTGGTATGAATGAACAGTGGACTAACAATGCTGCCTCTTACTTAAATTGTAGAGTGCTGTCTTTATCCTTTTCATATTTGGGTGTTCCTATCAGGGCCAATCCAAGATGTTGCGAGACATGGGATTCCTTAGTCAAGAAATGTGAGCGGAAACTAGCAAAGTGGAAACAGAAACACCTCTCTTTCGGGGGAAGGATGACCTTGATAAAATCAGTTTTAAACTCGATCCCCATTTTCTTGTTTTCTTTTTTCAGGGTTCCGAAGAAGGTGATAACTAGACTGGAGAGACTTCAGAGAAGATTTTTGTGGGGAAGAAGTGTTGGTCAAAAAAAGGTTGCTTGGGTTAGTTGGGATTTGGTGTGCCAACCAAAGGAGTGCGGGGGCTTGGGTATTAAGGACTTAACTATGTTCAATCATGCCTTACTAGGGAAATGGTTTTGGAAAATGTTTCATCAGCAGGATGATTTTTGGGTACAAGTGCTGGACTCGAAATATGGAGGGTGGAGAAGCTTGGAAGAATCTAGGAGGTCTGGTAGAGAATCCATTTGGTGGAGGGATTTTAGCTTAGTATGCAATTCGATCGGGGAGGGGAATGGGTTCCAAAGTGGGTTAACTTGGAGTGTGGGTTGTGGATCGAAGGTGTTGTTTTGGGAGGACAGTTGGAAGAATGAGGGAGTGCCACTGAAGGAGAAGTATCCACGTCTGTATCACATATCTCATCAACAACAGAATTATATCCATCAAATGGAAATATCAACACAATCAAGCTGGGAATGGCAGCTTCGGTGGAGAAGATTTTTCATGGAGAGGGAGGTAGAATCTGCTGTTAAATTTTTAGAGGATATACAAGACTTTGGTCTGCAAGTCCAACAGCAAGATTTGTGGCAGTGGAAGGCTGATTTGAGTGGAAAATTTACAGTGGGAGTGCGTATAGGCTCCTTAACAGGGCAGGGTCAATTCTGGATCAAGATGAAGTCTTCAAGGACCTATGGAAAGTCAAAATCCCCAATAAAGCATCATGCTTTGCTTGGAGATTAATTAGGGACAGATTGCCTACGAAGATGAACCTTAATAGGAGAAATATAGACCTCAATGATACCTACTGTCCTTTTTGCAGGAACACTGATGAGGAGGCAGTACATCTTTTTTTCAGCTGTGATAGAATTAAGCCGCTTTGGTGGGAATCTATGTCGTGGCTAAATAGTATGGGCGTCTTTTCTAAAACTCCGAAAGAAAACTTCAGCCAATACTCCTACTTTTACAAAAATGGGGTAAGCTCGCAGAGATGGCTAACATGGTGGATAGCCTTGACCTGGACTATTTGGTGTCATAGAAACAGAATCATCTTCCACAATGAAAGCTTCAATAGTCATAAATTGATGGATGATGCGCTTTTTATTTGTTGGACTTGGCTCAAAAATTTGGAGAAAGGATTTGGCACTTCTTTTCATTTCTGGTCTAGTAATTTGAGGGAGGTTTTTGTAATCAGGGGAGGGTTTACCATATAGATTTTCTCTCCCTTCTTATTTGGGGGGTAACCTACAATCCATCCAGGCCTTTGGCCTCTTAATTCATGTAGTATTCACGTATTAGGTTGCCACAGGTTTGCTACTTGGTTAGGTTGTTTTTGTATTAGTACCACTTGTACTGTGCTACCCTTTAAATATATATATATATATATATATACACACACACACTATTTTTGCTGATAAAAAAAAAAAAAAACTTTGAGAAACTTACCAGAAGCAGAAAAAGAGAATTCAGTACTGCAACTTCCTCCAGTTAAGCTAAAAAAAAAAAATCAAATAAATCAAAACTATTTAAAACTTTTATAGTTTGGATAGTTTCAAGTGTAAGACATGAAAGAAAAATGCTATTTAAATGAGATTTTACAATAGAAACCATATCCATATCCTTTTCTATAGTCAACAAAAGAAGTTCAAGGAAATGATTTGTTTCTCCATTTCTTTAATTTAACCAAACAATATTGATGGAAGAATAAGTAAAAGGATAACAATAAACACAAACTTAAGCAAACACAGAGAGAGAACCCAAAACACTTGATAGTACGATACAACAGGACAGCCACACAGCTAAAAGTAAAACAAAATAGCCTAACATGACACACACATAACAAACTATAAGCTTAAAAAAATGCAAGTCTAATATAGAAAATTTGAATAGATCAGAAAACATAAGTTATTAAAATACTATATTTTTATTTTATTTTAAGTGTGATAGAGCCGCTAGTTTGAGCACTGATATAGGAAAAGATTCAGTATGCTAGATCACAATTTGGAAAGTGTAGAGTGAATCGAATTAGAAGGGTCTTAAGTTAGTTAATTGGAAGAGGTGGTAGGTTATTAGCATTTGAGGAGATGGGTTACATGTGCACAGGGTATTATTTGTTTTTGCATGAAAGAGGAAGGATTGTTAGGCCCTTTGACTAGGCAGAGAAAGTGTTTACTCTGAGGGGCAGGAACTTTTGCTCTGGGAGAGACTGATTCCTTTATTGTATCTGTTCATTGAGCTTGTTTTTGGAGTCAATAAAGCTCCCATTTCTGTTCTAATTTCTGGTTTCCTAACAGAGTGTGACGTTATAGTAAAAGCACCATACTAAGAGATGCTATTAAATATTAGTAACACGTCCACGTTTATTTATTTCAAAAGAAAACTATGAGCACCATGTGATTCTCATTCCAATTCCAACCAGCACTCTTGTCCACATAAAACATATAATTTCCACCATTCCACAGAAAAACAAGGAACCTAAAAGGGAAAATGCAGAAGTTTAAGAGGTGGGAAACAAAGACTAAAGTAGCGGGCACTTCATAAAACAGGTCTAAATGCAACATAGCTTCATTCCTTAGTATTGGAGGTAACAATCAAAACTCAAATACTAAAGCACGTTTTCTAACACTAACAAAAATAGTTGAAAGAGGATAGCACAGCTCTCTTACAGAAACTACTTTCAGGGAGATTCCTTTCTGTGTCTTTTTACTCTCCTTTTGATACTAAGAATTCCCTATTCTCCAATCTTATCACTTCTTTCCTTCCTTTCTCTAATAAAAATCTCTTTTCTTAAATTAATAATTAAAAAAAGAAAGAAACGTAGAAAGCCAAATGAATCTTTTCACTCGCTCAAACTCAAATGTGTAGATTTAATGTTAAAACAAAAAATAGCGTTACCAAATTCCGATCACAATTATTCCACTGATTACGTTCCTAAAATCCATGCAAACAACTGTAATCATATCAAAACATTGAAACAATACCAAGGTGAGTTGCGAATGAGAAATTCAAGTGCAGCATAGAACCACAATCAATTTGATTTTTGCACATGCGATTGAACACTCAAAATTGAGAGGCACACATTCTCACACGACAAAAAATAAACAACACATAGAGAAATAAAAATAACAAAAATCCCTAGAAACGATTTAATTCCATGAAATTGAGGTTCGCTAGTTCCTGAAATGCAATTCACCGTTTGAATCATACGACGCAGACACAAGAACGTGTAATCCAGTTGGATAGGGAAAGTACCTTAGGGATCTGAGTCAACTCGGTGATATCGAACGAGTCGAACGGTTGAAAGTGAAGAAATGTGGAGCGAAAGAAGGGTTCTTCAATCAAAACGAAACCAAACGTACATAAACAACGCCCCCAGTATTTATCGATACAAATACAAATTAGAGAGTGAATGAGAAAAAGAATATATTTTCTTGAGTCTTTCCTCATAAGTCAGTCTTTTTTTTTTCTTAATTAATGAAGTCAGAACTTTCGACTTTTTGGTGGAAGATCACACAAACTTCGACTCTGTGGAGCCATATCTGAATAATTTTTCAGTTTGGATTTAGTGACACTAAAAATTCTTCATTCCTTTTCAAAGATATATTCTATGAAATTAAATTCAAATCCTCTTCCATAAACCTATACAATGTATTATCATTTGAAAAATACTCATTCTTTGAATCAGTTAGTCTATATATATCTAATTATCTATTTTAACACACTTTTCTTAAGGTTTAAAATCACTTTTTGTTATTTTTTTTTTAACTAGAGTATAATTGAATTGGTTGAATTGAACAAGAAAATGTTTGTTACTATATTTCCTAATATTTGTCTACCATTATAGTTGTATGATTATACAATTTAATCCTTTAATTTTTTTATATTACATATTTAATTTTTTCATATTTTTAAATTTAGCAATTTTGGTTCAGTAATAATTACTATTACTATGTAAGTTTAGTTCATAACAAAAATCAGTGTAAATTTGATCCCAATCAATAGTCCTCAAATAATGGTTTTTATTTTTCAAAAAATTTATATCGCTACTTCTCTAATTAATGCTTTCTATTGTTACCACTTTAAAGACATGTATTGCAAAGTTTATCAATCCATTATCCATGTACATGAAGATTGGAAATTTCTCGTATTTAATCAACTCTAACTCCTCATCCATTGTTGATATATATATAAAAAAAAAAAAAAAAACTCTAACCCTTCATCCTCTTGCACTATTGCAAACAAAAAAAAATTGTGTTCATCAATATCACTCAATAATATATTATACATCGTCAATCAATTAATATATTATATATTTATGAGTTAATTTTAAAAAGTTGCCATTTATCTTATTCTCTTTTTAATATGTGTCTTTTTTGTGGTAATTCATTCTGTTGTAATGTTCTCAAAATACAAGTAATTCAGATTTCAAATGTGTCAACTTAAATATTTTGTTTTATAATTTTTTTGTTTTAAACAAATCTGATTAATATCTAAATAAGCTTGATTGAAATCTAATAATTAAAATACACCTATTCTGTCTCCCCCATACACCTATTCTTTCTTCCACTACCCCAACGATTAGGGTAAATCTTCTTTTCTCTTTTTTCTTTCCATTTTTCTTCTTCAAGAGAAATCTTACCTTCACATTTATGTTCTTTTTCTTATAAAAAGACCCACCATTTTCATTTTTGTTCCACTGTTGCAAGCATGTGGTTGTCTCTGTTGAGCACCACGGCAGGGTAAGCAGAAATTCTTCTTTCCCTTTTTCTTTTTTTTTCTTCTCACCCTTCTCTTTGTTTTTGTTTTTTTTATATATATAAAAACCCTCCATGACATGGATGTTTTCTTTCCCTGCTTTTACTATGCATTTCGGTTGCAGCTTCAAAATTAAAAATTGACATCCAATTTTGATGATAATATCTAGAGGGTTTGGGATTTGTAAGGGCACAATTATGGTGTCATAGAGGAAATGATCTAACTAACCGGTTATTGTTGCTATTGTCGGTTACTATGTGGCAATAACATGAGTGTTTTTTCTTTTCTTTTTCTTCTACTTTTTTATTATGATTTTATGTAGGTTATTTTTTCTTTTTTAATGTAGGATAATTTTTCTTTTTTAATGTAGGCTAATGTGAGACAAATTTCATGTATGTAGAGATTTCATTTACCTCTCATTTTTTTAAAAAGTAAAGAGTAATAGTTTTGTTGTGGACCTATGTTGATATATGAATTTGATATCTAGGTTTGTTTCTGTTGTAGACATTGATGTGAAGTTCTACACTCAAGTCTGAGAAATCATACTAGCTAGATATGAGATTTAGGAAGGTAAATTTAATAACAAGAGCAAGGAAGATAAATATTACTCCCCAATTAATAGTAATAGTAATGTTTTACATTTTTTGTTATTTAATTTAAATTTTTATAATACAATTTTATTTTCCCCATTCTTTGTTCTCTTATGTGTTTTCTTAATAGAACATACTATACGCAAGTGGGTTTGACAAGTGAATTTGACATTTTCAATTTGTTTCTTACCGGAATCACTCCAAAAAACATAATTGTTAATGCTAGATGTGACTGGGTTTGAAGTAAATTGTAAATTTCTTGTCTTTTTGCTTCTAAGTTCTTTTCTACATTTCATGATTAGGAGACAAGTAAAACAATGAATGATAGATCATTCAAATTAGATCTTTATATTAATAGACTGATGTTCAAATTTGTATTTTTATATTGTGCTCATTATCATGTTTTGACCCTTTTTATATAATTAAAAATAATTATTTTTTATTTGAAATTGTCTTGTTGTACTTCTATTAGTTTTTTATTTGTCGAGTTTTATCCTTTTTTTTTTTGTTAAAAGTTTTATCTCTTTTTATCAATTCAAATTTTACCCTATAAATTTAAAAATTGGGTTGCATGTTATGTTCACGAAAAATTCCAGGAAATCTCATATTGGTTTGCATGTTATAATAATCTCTCTCGTTTGTGTTAACATTTTGTTCCCTTCAAATATGTACTTATAGTCACCATATCATGGAATCGGTAGAATTCATGAATCCTACAACTAATAAGGTATATGTAATACTGTTATGGTTCTTTCTTTTATGTCGTTAGATTTGAGCTTTTTTATTATTAGTTAACTTATTTATTGTTTAATTTCTTTCCTTTTATTTTTTTTGCTGAGAACAATTTTTTTTGAGTTACTTGCACACAAAGGAGGTAATTGGCACAAAAAAGTTGAAGAGCTAGGATGTTCAAATTAAAGATCTTGTTTGGCAAATAATAAAACCTGAATTTGGCTTACTGGTTAAAAAGAGTGTTACTTGCACATAAAACCACATAAGATGAAAACATTCTTTTATGTATTCCATTTTTATGTATTCTTTGATTTCGTCATTTTTTGTTAGCATTCTTTTATGTTTTGACTTCTATAAAAAAAATCATTTTTTGTTAGCATTCTTCTAATTTTTTTGCTGTTGGACTATAATCTCTAATTTATACGGCATATGTTGATTTTATATGCCAAAATTTATGTCATATGGCATATGTTGATTTTATATAATATAAATTTTACATGCAAAAAATAAATATTGATATATCGTACAAATTAATTCATATACTACTGAATATATTTGAGAAATTTTATATAATAGAAAACTTTAAAGTTTGAAAAAGATAGGAAATAAAACCTTGGGAGCTTAATTAACAAATTGGTAGGATTTTGTTATTTTAAAAATAAGCAGTAATAAATTGGTATATTTTTAAAAATTAACAAATTGGTAGATTGCTATTTTTTTTTTTTTTTTTTAAAAGCAAGAGTAATTTTAGTTAACAAATTCACAGTTTTAGTTAAAAATTTTGTTGTTTTTAAATTTTAAAAAATAAGCAGCTTTAGTTAACAATTTTGGTAAATTCTTAAAATTTAAATTAATGGAAAGTTTTAATTAAGAAAATCGTTAATTAATTTTAAAATTAAAAAACTTAGAAGTTTTAATTTTAAAAATAATAAAAACCAGTTTTACCCGTTTGCATGGCTTGAAGCAGCCCACTTAGCGTAATCAAAGACTAATGATAACAGAAATGAAACAATATCAAGAATTCAAATAAAATAAATATTCCTAAACTCTAGGACTCTCCAAATCAGAATATTATTCTAAACAGAAAAACTGCATGCGGTAAAGTCGTTCATTCTTCTTCACTTCTTCCAACTTTGCACTCACATGAGATTCTTCAAAATATAATTAGGCACGATGTGTATAAAAATAGAGTAACATGATCATAATACAATCCTAAATTCCAAACAAAAAATAGTAAAAAAATAAATAAAATTGAATAGTTATTGTATTATTTAAGGTCCACAAAATACATGTGTCAAGTAACGTGGGGTTCCAATATGCATGTCAGTCCTGACACAGGAGCATAAACATCTCGCCCACAACAATTGGAATACAGGGCGGGTCGAACAAGTTATCTCTCATACCTTATTATTTGAATATTATTGATAATGTTGTAACGTCCTTGTCAACTTAAAATAGATATATTGGTCTGAATTGGTCTGAATGTGTTAACAATTATTTAAACACATTCTGACCAAACAGTGGAAACAGAGAAGAAAAATAAATTTCAGAGGTACCTACCTTCAGCCATTGCTATCGACCTTCAATAACCTTCACAGTTTTAGCTTTCCAAACCCTCACTCACTCAAACTCGATGGTGTATTTTTTTTTCTGAAGAGAGGTCTGGTGATCTAAAACAGAGAGCACACTCTTCTATTTATAGAGTTATGTTCATCACAAAACTCATCACAATAAGAACAAAATATGTGGATTAGAATGTGGGTTGTTGAACGTTGTAGAAGATAAGGTTTGAAAGTGGAAAGAAAATGGACCATGTGCAGAAACCCACCTCCCATATAAATTGCAACCGAAAAATAGAAAACAAACCGGGAAAGAAGGAACAAAAAATTTCCAACATTCTCCCACTTGGTCCATTTAACCCAACATTAGTCATAACAAGAAACATAATATATGAGTCATGGTGATAGGTCATCTAATAGTGAATATTATCTTCCATGTACTACAATATATAAAGTCTCTAAATGCTAGCTCTCAACTTAATGAATAAACCATATATTTATTCAAGATAAAAACTTAATGATATTTCTCAAAATAAATAAATGAATATGTGCACAAAATCATATGAGAAAATATCAAACTAAATGAGAGTTTAAAAAATAACAATTGTACATACAATGAAATCACATCATGGAACCATGTCCCATTCGTATTACATGATCCTTCAAATTCTTTGGTGGCATGCCTTTAGTCAAAGGATCAACAATCATCAACTCAGTGCTAATGTGTTCAATGACTACTTTCTTTTCTTTAACATGTTCTCTTATGGCTAAGTACTTGATGTCGATGTGCTTACTTCGACTTCCACTTTTGTTGTTCTTAGCCATGAATACCGCAACAGAGTTGTTATAGTACATCTCCAATGACATAAGATGCTTCTCCCATATCCTTCATATCAAAGTTATTTGAGAGAAATTGTTTCACCTCATATAGCAAATCCTTATCATTAGTTGCAAGCAAAATGTCATCCACGTATAACACAAGAAAACAAATCTTACTCCTACTGACCTTCTGATATATACATTGATCCATAATGTTCTCCTCAAAATTGAATGAAGTGATGACATCATGAAATTTTAGATACAATTGACTATAGGCTTGTTTCAATCCATAGATGGACTTATTAAGCTTGTAGACTAAGTACTCATTATCACTAGAGGAGAATCCTTCAAGTTGTTGTTGGATATAGGGGGAGCAACAAGAAGAATGAAGCTTTTGACTTAGAAGAATGTTTTGAGCTTTTCACATGCCTTGAAGATTGAAATCCAAATTGAAGTGTATGAGAAGCAAATCTGTTGATCCTTGCATTTGTATGCATATAATCATTTACATGCTTAAGTGTTTTCATCAAAGAATCAAAGCTATTTCGAAAAAGATCTAAATGGGTAATGTTTTTGGAAAAATGTAATTTCACTGTTTTAATCGATTACCCAGAAGATTAATCGATTATTTAGTTCATGTTTAAAACTGGAAAAGCTTTGATGAACAGTTTAATCGATTACATCATGAATTAATCGATTATTTGATTCGTGTTTAAAAGTGGAAAAGCTTTAATGAATATATTAATCGATTACCAAACATTTGTAATCGATTACATAGTGATCCTTGCATTTGCATGCATATAATCATTTACATGCTTAAGTGTTTTCATCAAAGAATCAAAATTATTTCAAAAAAGATCTAAATGGGTAATGTTTTTGGAAAAATGTAATTTCACTGTTTTAATCGATTACCCAGAAGATTAATCGATTATTTAGTTCATGTTTAAAACTGGAAAAGCTTTGATGAATAGTTTAATCGATTACATCACAGATTAATCGATTATTTGATTCATGTTTAAAACTGGAAAAGCTTTAATGAATATATTAATCGATTACCAAACATTTGTAATAAATTACATAGTGTAAATCAAAAGTAAAATATTGTTGCTTTAATCGATTACCATTTACTGTAATCGATTACACAAACTATCTTGAAAATCATGTTTTCTCTAATTTAATCGATTACCAAACATTGTAATCGATTACATAGACTATTTGAGAAAAGCTTGCTTCATTGCCTTAATCGATTACCAAATATTGTAATCAATTACACAAGAGGCTTAGATACAAAACTTCACTGCTTTAATCGATTACAACTCGGTTTAATCGATTATTTTGTTCGTTGTGAAACCCAAAATTCAGCCTTAAACACTTTAATCGATTAAGTGGTAATTTAATCGATTACATGGCTCATTTTAATCGATTATTGAGCGTGTGTAATCGATTATAGGTTGTTACAAAACTCTTTTATAAATAGAAAGAAGGTTTGGCTTGAAACTTAACTTGAAAACTTCGAAATTTCTGAATAGACACAAGCCTTCACAAAGTTCTAAAGTGATTTTTTGGGTTTACTTACTTCTTGTCAAACTCTTTAATCCTCATGGGTATTGTATGATTTCTTGGGCAAGATATTTCAAAAGAGTAATGGAGAGCATGTTCTAAAAATTTGTTTATGCATTCAACCTTGATTGGTAACTCATGCATTCATATTCATTGGATCATTATGTAGTTTCTCTCCTTAATCTTTGAGTGTATTTTCATTTTTGTAATTTCTGTTATTTTATGCTATTGTAAAGGATTCTTTGAAGCTTGTTCTAGAGTAATGTTCTCTAGGGAAGAACACAGTAGTGTTCTCTTGTTCTTGATCTTTAAGAGTCTAATAGGATTTTAGATTTCTATTCTTTATCTAGAGTTGATAAAAAGAGATTGTTGCAAAGCTTGTAAGAACATAATTTTATAATAGTAGAACTCTAATCAGTGTTGATTAGAAGAAACTGGATGTAGATTCTCTTGAGAAGTTAACTAGTATAAATTGCTTGTGTTGATTTTTTTATCTCTATCTCTTCAAGTAATCTTGTTCATTTGTTTTTTGTGGTATTATCATTACTCAACAAGTTCTGTTTTGAGCTATTGGTTTCTTGTGCAGGGTAACTTGATTGGTTAAAAACATTCTTGGTTTAAAAGTGATTAAGATCCATTAACTCTGATTTCATAAATAATTTTAAAAGACCAAGTTTAAACCAATTCACCCCCTCTTGGTTATTGTGGGTATTCCTATTGTTTTCAATTGGTATCAAAGCAGGTTCTTGAATGTTATTCAAGATCACTATCTTTCTTTAAAAAGAAAATGAATACCACACAAATTACCTTCAAGGAGGGTGTCTCCCTCAATCATCCTCTGATATTTGAAGGAGAGCATTTCAGTTTTTGAAAAAATAGAATGAAAATCTTTATTCAATCAAATAACTCAGGTGCTTGGAATGCAATAGAGAAAGGTCCTGTGATTCCTATAAAACTGTTGGTAATGATATGATTCCCAAAGAATGAGATGAAATGACAGATGCTGAAAAGAGAGTGATTCAATATGATTTTAAAGCTAAGAATATGATTACTTATGCACTTTCCTCTAATGAATTCTTTAGAACTGTTAGGTGCAAAAGTGCAAAGGAGATGTGGGAAATGTTGGAGATCACTCATGAAGGTACAGATGAAGTGAGAATATCAAGGAAGTATGCCTTAATACATAAGTATGAAATGTTCAAGATGAATCCCACATAAAACATATCTCAGCTTCAAACAAGATTCACTCACATAGTAAATCATCTTCTTGGTCTTGGAAAGATTTTTGATGTTGAAGAATTGAATATCAAAATCTTGAAGTGTCTCATAAGACCATGATAACCAAAGGTGACAACAATCAAAGAATCGAAAGATCTATCCAAAATGTTCATGGCTACACCATTTGGTAAGGTTCTTGAGTATGAACTTGAAATGTCACAACTAACCAGTGCTGAAGACGCAGAAAAGAAACATAAAAGCATAACCTTGATAGCTGCATCCTCAAAGGTTGAAAAAGTTGAAGACTCAAGTGAAGAAGATGAAGAGGACAATATGAACTTGATTGTCAAAAAGTTCAGCAAGTTCTTGAGGAGAAATAAGAACAGAAAGTTGAAGCCAGCAGTTCAGAAGTTTGTGGCAGCTTGTGATGTGTGTCAGCGGAATAAAATCCAGTCGTTGAGCCCAGCTGGTCTCATGCAACCTCTGCTTATTCCCAAACAAGTTTGGTAGGATATCTCAATGGATTTTATTACGGGGTTGTCTAGGAGTAAGGTGGCTGATTGTATATTGGTGGTGGTTGATCGATTCACCAAATATAGTCACTTTCTACCATTGTTGCATCCCTTTACCGGTAAGACAGTGGCAGGCGTTTTTTGTAAGGAGGTGGTTCGCCTTCATGGTTTCCCTAAAACTATTGTATCGGATTGAGATGCTATATTTCTCAGCACTTTTTGGTTAGAATTATTCTGACTGGATGGAACGAAGTTGAACTACTCTAGTGTGTATCATCCTCAATCGGATGGACAAACCGAAGTTGTTAACTGTTGCTTGGAAACATATCTTCGGTGTTTCTCTTCGCAGTAGCCTAAGGCATGGGTGCAGTGGCTGCCATGGGCTGAGTATTGGTTTAATACCACTTTTCATGGGTCAGCGGGCATGACACCATTCAGAGCGTTGTATGGGCGTGACCCTCCAATTCTTTGGTGCTGGGTGGCCGATGGTACTAAAAATGCTAGTGTGGATGAGTTGCTGCATACTAGAAATGTTGTGCTCAAAGAACTCAAGAAGAATTTGTTGCTAGCGCAACAGAATATGAAACAGCGAGCAGACAAGAAAAGGCGTGGGGTTCGGTATAAGATGGATGACATGGTTTTCTTGCAGTTAAGGCCTTACAGGTTGCGGTCGTTGGCTAGGCGACCAAACGAGAAACTTGCTCCTTGATTTTATGGTCCTTTACCGATCATTGAAAGGGTAGGCACCGTGGCATACAGGTTAGTTGTAACATCCCGGGCGCTGACGAGGGCGGGGAGTGATCGCCGGTGCAGTGAGGCACGGACAAGGAGCGGCTCCTGGCAGGCTTCCAGCGGGAGGGGTACATGAATGAATCGAATACACACCCGAACGAGAGGGATCCAGAGGCTGTGCAGGTATGGGACTGTACAGTTGAGGATAACTTAAAGGATTTAATAGGTACTACCTATACCAACAAGGTGCATCTACTTTTCGGTAGCCCATAACATAAGAACTCCACAGTTAAGCGTGCTTGACTTGGAGCAATCTTGGGATGGGTGACCTCCTGGGAAGTTTCTCAGGAAGTGTGTGAGTGAGGACAAAGCACACTGAAAAGTCTTGTGTTGGTATGTAGGAACAGTCGTTGATCCTGCAAGTGGCCGGACGTTACATTAGCCTTACCTGCAGAAGCGCGTATTCACAATGTGTTTCATGTATCACTACTTAAGATGACCATTGGAGAGCATGTTACTTCCCAGCCACTTCTTACATGTTTAACTGAGGATTTGGAACTGCACTTACAGCCCCAAGACTTAGTCCAACTTCGCTACAATCAACAGGGCAGTTTAGAGGTGTTGATTCAATGGTGTGGGCTGCCTAGTTGTGAAAATCCTTGGGAAGATTTTGTTGATATGCATGCACAATTTCCCTCCTTCCACCTTCAGGACAAGGTTAAAGTTTTAGGGGGCGTATTGATACGAGTGTTATTAAAAAAGTCTGTGCTCAGAGGAAATTTATGGAAGGTGTGAAAACCTTGCCTCAGTTAGTTGCTGCTGAGCTAGCAGGTAGTTTGAATCAGTTGTTTTTTGTTATTCTAGTTGTGGTTGTTTAAATATGTGTTGTTAGACACTTTTTATGATTATTCAGAAATCATAACAGTGAGGAGAGAATAGAGGGATTCCAAGGGGGATTCTTACTGATTCCAATGGGAATCATTTCAGTTACATTTCCTTGTCAAGATCATTACCGATAGATTTAATATTACACTGAGGAATTTCAGTAATTGTTCTTGATTGTTCTTGGTTTCTATTATTCTGTTGCTGTGTGTTTTCTGAGGAATTTTGCAGATTTTCTGGAAGATTTCATGCCAGGGAGGCCAGGTCTTATCAGATTTTGCTAGTTCTTGCAATAGCCTTATGGCAAATGAGTTTACATGTCTCCTATCTTTCATCTAAGCAACAATAAGATTAGCATTAATTACTTTGTTCCTGTCATAATTGCTGGTCTTCAATTTCATGCCTTCACTTCTTTTTTGTTTTGTTTTCAAATTCCATATTCACTTCTATTTTTTTTTTTTTCATTTTGAGAGTTCAACAACTTGATGCTGTCATGTACAAAATATATTATTGCTTCTTATATGTATCTAATTAAATTATAATATGGTTTGAGAACTTGAATATTCAACATCATTAGCTATTGTGCCATGCATGCAATGGCCAGAGTTATTACTATGAACATGTTTCTTATGGGTTTAAATTGTTATATTAAATATAAATATACTTCAGTGTATTTCATTAAGAAATTATTATGATTAAATCTAGGGAATGACTAAATATCTAAATTCATTTTGGAGTACGGCTAAAGCATACCAAAGCATATTTCAAGTCGGTGTAGTGATGCTGGCAACTTGGTTTTAGATTGCCACCACCCTATATGGAACTATTGTTTTTGTATTATCTAGCAAGTAGGCTTCAGTATAGAATATTCTTCTAAACCGGCCCAAACCAATGCTCAATGATATTTTGGAATTTCCAACTACTAAAACTATTGGTTTTATATATACTTTCACAATTCGCTGTAAATATCATTTGCATGCAGCAACAATAGGAATCGTTACTCTTTAATTAAAAGAAGAGATTTATTTTCCAACCAAGAAGGTCCAATACATTTTATAAATAATTGGATGCCTTAAGCATGCTCACAGGAAGAAAAAAAACATTCATGCTCCCAAGTCTTTTAGATGAAATTTTAAGGCGGTCACAAATATTTCACAAAATAAATGTAATGAAAAAGTCAACTTAATCTAACTCGGTTGATTAAACAGTGTGTAAATTATTATAAATTTTTTGGTACCTAAATTTAATTCTTATGAATAAAAAAAATCTGGTAAAAAACTTAAATTTTACTTACTGTTTTAATAATGTACTTTCTTGTAACAATACTCTAAGGTCCAAGCATTCGATTTGAAGTCATGTGCAATCATTATCATTTTTAATTTGGTAAAAAATAATTATGAAATTTCAACGGCAGGTTTGAATCTAAGCACTAGTTACAAAGAAATATATAAGACACTTCTGCCGTAAAATAAACAAAGAAATAATTCACTTCTTACACTAGTTAATACTACTTTGAAATGGCGCACCATATCATTTAGGTATTCATTATATTTTATAATGGTTAGAGTGAAATTAAGTTTAAATTCTTTAAATAAGATTAAATTTAAGTCTTACATATGAGAAAACTTAATTGAAAGAAATTTTAAAATAGACAATTAAATTTTTTAATAGAGATTAATTATTGTTGGTAGATACTTGGCCGTTCGCACTCATACAATGTTAACCAAAAATCATAAACAAAATAGGTAGATATTTTGTAACATGTTAACCAAAAATAATAAAGCGGCAAAGACCTTTATGCCCACTCACCTTACCCGTAGGAATCAAATATCATCTAATATTATAATGAAAGTCACACCTAACATTATAGGTAAGTTTCCTCTAGCATGCAAGTTCGAAACATTTTTAAGTGAATGCATTGTACACTCTCACAGTGAAGTTGCAGGTTGCATCAATCATGGTCACAGGTCACTGGATCCTGGCCACGATGTGTGGTAATGGGATTAGCCGTGATCATTGGTTGAAGATTAATTATACTGGATTCAAGGAATCTTTGTGACAAAAAAGAGAGACGGTAGACGATATGCCTCATCACCAATATATCTACACTAGAATCTTTACCTCACTCAGTATATCTCATAGTACAAAGCTATAACATGTATATGGACGACTCCATCATATCCGGGAGATTCTTTTCGAAGTGGTCCTTCATTACAAGAGAAATTTGGATTCATGTTTGCCCTAGAGTCATGGTCGTGGATGATTGGGCTGAATGAGACTAGAGAAGTTTACTGGTTTTGGTTATCAAGATTAATTTGACCTATTGCTAATGATATAAAGTTATTTTAGAGAAAGAAAGTATTTTTTATTTATGTAAGGAAATATTAAAATGTATTTTTTTATTAAATGTATTTATTTTAAAATTTGTTTATTTAGAATAGACAAAATTCAATAGGTCTAATTTGGAATCATCCGATAAAATCAAATATTATTTATCTTAAAGATATATTAAGGAATAAATAATCGGTATAATTCTTAGATTTTTTTTAAGGTTTTAAGGGAATCGTATAAGATAAAAATCACATGTATGGTTATGTAATAGAGATGGTAAGGATGGGATTTTGACACTAGAAAAAGGGTAGCATCTAGTTTGGTCCCAAAAGCATAAAGGGAAGAAAGCCTTAAAATCTTAAGGAACAATATGTGGTAAATGTCTAAATGACGTGAACATTTATATACCAAAGTAGTTGTTAGGTATATACAGGAACGTGTAGGGAAAAATTTGTTGCTTGAAACTCTCAAGCCCATTCAGTCACGGGGTTACATGTTTTTTAACTAACAAAAAATTATGACATTTCATTTGTAAGTAAAGCATGAATACAAATGGGAATATAATCAAATAATAGTTGTGAGCATAAAATTGTGAAGCTCTTGCTAGTTTAGTAGCTTATGAGTTCCATGATTTACTAGTTTCCTTATAAAACTCGTCCTACATTTAGAAATATTAGAAAAAATAATCCTACATTCTGAATAAAATAAGTATTTTTTATTGATAGTGGTGCATAATATTTTTAGATTTTAATGTTTTTACATCAATCACAACAATTTAATGATATTAGCAAAGGTAAAATTGATACATAATAATAATATTTTTTAAGAATATAATAAAATTAACTAATTTAGTGGTGTATGATTGTAAGACTTTTTTTTATTCTTGTTTCTTATAATAATCAAAAGTTTTCAATTAATCAAAACTTTGCATAGAATATGAAAATTATCAATCGAATTGTTGAATTGAAAACTTCTATATAATAGATTAAGTTTATAAATCAAGAACAAATTGACAGTTCATGTGCACTATTTCATTTTGAAAATTAATATAATATTTAAAAATATAAGTAAATGTCAATTGATAAATAAAATCTTAATTTTATTTTAGTATACACATTTAAAAAACTATACATATTAAAAATATAAACAAATCTGTGCAACACATAAATCTCAAGAAGACTTGAACTAGTTTAAGCCATTGATAGAGACTTGAACTTTACAACAGTAACAGTCGTTGATTAAATTTCATGAAATTTCTCATATTAACAATTAATATTTATCATAAATTTTGTTAGTTATAAGTTAATGATAAATATTTTAAAAACAAAAAATGATATGAAAAGTTAGATATATAAACATTCTATTAATATCTTTTATTTTAATTATTACATAAATTAGTTTATTGTTTCAACTAGTTATTTTGAAATGTATTTCATGAACAATAATAATTAAAAATAGTAATTTTATAATTATGTACTTAAATTTAAAATAATTCACAATATTTTCTTTTAATTAATAATTAACGATAAAAATTAAAAAATAAATTATTATGTGTATAATAATATGCA
>PYAF01002890.1:530248-574108 GCA_007407185.1 Glycine tomentella
ATTTTAATTTAATAATACATATTTTAAAAACAATAATATTATAAAAATCTCGATATATATCTATAATACTAACATCAAATTCATATTAATAATTATGCTCAATTTTTCAAAAAATAGTTACTTCAAATTTATTTTATGAATAGCAATAAAAACGTAATAATTTTATAAATATGCCATTAAATTTAAATAATTCATATATATTTAATTAATAATTTAAGGTGAAAATTAAAATAAATAAAAATTTAGTGATAAATAAAAAACAATCAAATACTAGATTGGCAATACAAAGTAGCATTAAAGTTCATATTTAAAATTGAGGTGTAAATATATATATATATATATATATATATATATATATTATATGAAAATAAGTTGGCAACTTTTTTAAAATTACAATATACAATAATTTTTTATGACAAATCATGAGATAAATTTTATTTTGTAATATAATGTTTTAAATTATATTTCATATTTTAATAAACCTGTATACAGCAGTATATTACACCCAGTGCTGCCTACTGAGATAAAAAGAGTTAACACAGAAAAAAGCAAGAAATTCAAAAAATGAATAAAATATAATACCAAAAACGTAATGCTTGTTTAGTACATTATTTATGTGTAACTATTCTTAACTTTTCTCATTTTGATATTCTTAGTCAAAGAGAAAGCAAAAAATAAAAAACAAAAAAGAGCTGGCAGAGTTGTTGTCCTATCTCTTAGACCTGAACAAGCCGAGACCCAAAACTCTCTTCATCTTCCTAAAGATACCAGAGTTCTTCGATTTGGTGGGCACTGCTGAAGCTAGCTCTCCTGCCAATAATCAATGAGTCATACGGATTGTCAATAATAATGAAATTTTCTTGTGCTTTTGAACTTGGATTTATGAATTAAGGGTCTGTTTGGGTAAGTTTATCCAGAAACACTTCTAAAAGAAAAAGTTATGAGAAAAAAATTAAATAAAATTCTCTATTTAAACTAACTAAAGCACAGAAATATTTGTATAAGCTCTCTCGACTTTAGAGACGTTATATGAGAGAACTTCTATAAATTAGATTTATGTTTAAGCTAATTTTAACTTATGAAAAATCTCATTTCATTTTTTTCTTCTTATTATCTTCTCCTAGAATAAGCTTACTTAAGCAGGCTCTAAAACCAATAAAAATAAAGGCTCTAAATAATGATAATTCAAAATATAAGGACTATCCATAATGATGAATCGTTAAAGGCACTAAAACAACTTAAATCAAATACCTGTACCCTCAGGCACATTATAAGGAGAAGGCGCTTCAGAGTTTATTAGAAGATAAGGTTTCCTTGCCCAGTACTCTTGAAACCTCTGTTTAGCATACTCCTTGTAGTCAAAGTCGATAGTGTTTACTTGTGCCTGAACAAATTAATCAGATGATGAGACAATGAAGAATGAAATTCCTACCCTATTTACTACAGGGTATATTATACAGTATATGTGGGATTTCTAGTGGTCAAATAAGGAGAATTTCTCTTATGCTAATGGCAACAAAATACATAATATGTGCAGCTCAGATAAGAGAATTTCGAAGTTCATAAAAACCCAAATGCAGTATATGTACAGTCCCCTTTATGGAGTGCAACTATTTCTTGTCAATGAGACCTTTAGGATTAGTCTTTCTACACCCACAAGTGCTTCTCTTACAAGAGAAAACACATTTTAGAGAGGCTAAATTATAAAGTTCATTTTAACTTTTTTCCTAAAACCTCAAATTTGTAAATTTTGTCCCAAAAGAAAATAAAAGCTTTGTTTAAACCAACATGCAAAAGCACTGTGATAGGAGAGTTAGTTTCTGACCTAACAATAAAATTTTCAGGAGAAATATCCTTTATGACACAGCAATAGCAAAATGCAATTGCCATTTGTTTCATCAGTTGTAATAATGAATGATGATGTTAACACTACCAACAAAAAGCAATGCACATCTATTATTCATGCCTACCTGGTTGTTCTAAGAAAAGCATTGGTAGAATTCAGCATTACTTATTTTCAGTAGCATGTAATGTTTATTTTTATGGAAATGGTGCACAAAACCAGTTTGATGGAATTACATCTCTCTCTAAGGACTCAGCTAAATTATTCCCTGAGAAAGTGAAGATACCGAAATTATTCCCCAAACGCCCCAGAATAGATGATTTGCAAGTGTATACTTCTCAATTTCTTGAAGTAGCTGCTCCACATCACTGTCACTAGGCCGCTCACCTGCACTCAAGACCCACAATTTCAGGAACACGGCTCGATAATTCCAGTCCATAAGGTGATGCATGGTTATTTAAGTGTCAAATACAAGGGCATATTGATGATTCATCTGTACTGTTTGTTTAATTTAGACCATACAACTTGGCTATTCCAATATAACATAGATGATAGATCATCAATGTCAGTAAATTGAAAGCAAACACCAATTTTTCTTATAATGTTTTATGGTAGAAGATGAATGATGAATCAATTTTACAATTTAAATGACAAACAAGACAACCATGAAATACAATCTCTTAACATTATAGAGAGATTTAAAGAAATCCATTACCGGAGGTACTCAGATATGCCTGCACAAATCTTTGACGCTCCTCAAAATCTGTGAAGAGAACCATCCAAATAAAAACTCATTTTTCACAGAACATGATAAAATGAATGAAAATAAATTCAAAAGTCCACATGGCCATATACCAGGATATTTATTGTAGTCAAGGACATGAGGCTCTTCTGTATGATAGTTAGCAGCCATCTCACAGAAGTGGTTTGCTATATCAAATGCTACAGGATTATAACTAGCATATTCATAGTCCTGTTGCAAAAGGTAGCATTTTAAATCATATTTGCTGGTTATGGCCCATTGATACCTTCGCAAAATAAAACCAAGAGTAAACCAGTTTATCGTACATTTAGCCATGTTTAAAATATATAAATAAAAACAAAGGAGAAAAGTGATCACATAAAGATATATATCATCATTCACAATCTCACGTCATATATGTCATCAACCAAATAGATTCCATTGTCTCCCAAGAAATACAGAAGAGAGCTTAAGCAATAAAGAAATCAATAACATTCAACATTCATCAAGCTATAACTAAGATCCTCTTAAAGCCACATTTAAGATACTATCTTGTCAAAAATATGACTATGGTATTCTTTTATAGCGATCTTTTTCTTCTTTTGGTCAAGGCTACGGTGACATTTGTTTCAAGGTATATTGCATTCCTAGCAATATTGTTTCCAGGAATATTATTCATAAGTAAATTTAAAAATACATTTGGATGGCTATATTCCGACAAATAATTTTTAAAATTCAAAACGATTAGAATAAAGAAGTAAAAGTAGAAATAGAAATTACAACAATTTAAGTTAAAAAATAACTTCACTTATTCCTATGAGAAATGAGAATATAACGTTTCAAATTCCCACCACTCACCAGGAACAAAAAATGGATAAGGTCTTACTACTTTCTTGGGCACAGACAATATTTGAGATTGAGAATAATATTTAAATGCTCAACAAATATGGGAATGTTACATTCTGAAGTTCACATTCCTAGGAATTAACTTTTAAACCATGAAACAAATATAAGTCATACCCCTTGAACCATTGCCCATAAGCCTTGTGCAACTGGTGTTTTTGACAAATACAAATTCTTCCATAACTTGTGTGGTACATTTCAATAAGCAGGGTCCACAAAACATTTTAAAGTGTAACAGTATTTGCTACTGCTAAGTGAAAATCATTTTATCAATATATCCAAAAAAAATTGGCAGCAATTCTTTATGCTAGAAATAGAACTAATTATTTCCTCAGAGAAGTACCCATGGAAAATTAAATACTATATCATTTCCCAACAAAGGAGTTATCAACAAAACCATTATTTTACTAACTACCACAAAGAGAAACTCACTATGATGGTCACAGAATTTGTCTCTTCATCAAACATTATGTTACCATATTGTAAATCATTGTGGCAAAATCCTACTCGTTGGTGTGAGCCTGATAGTTCCTTTTCCAAAATAGAGATTTCTTTGTCGATTGTGTCCAAATAAAAAGCTTCAACTTCTTTAGGGGACGATAAACGTTTGGCTTCGCTAAGCCAATTTCTGAAATATTGTAACAAAAATATTTGAGAAATGATCAAGGTGTAATTAAAATACGGAAGTGTTAAAATAATGTTATTTGAATAATTTATAAAAGAGCTGGTTTCTTATTGCCTTCCTTTTCCAAATATATAAACTCTCCTATACATATTTAATGGATATTCTGGAACAGGTGTTTAAATAGCACATACCGCAATCTATCCCAAAGATGGACTTTCTTTTCACCAGGCATATCTAGATCATGGAACTCCTTCATTTTGGCCGCTATAAGAGCAGAAATAGATGGATCACGTAGATCGGATGCTGATAATGTCTGAAGAATTCACAATCAAATGTATGAACACGTCAAGTTCTTAACTGCTGGAGAGGTCAATAAAAGAAAGAAAGGAGCAATGCTTAAATTTTACAAACCATTTATATAGTAGGATACACAATTAAAATTGAATGTAGTTCAAAGTTGTATAGTGCATCCAATATGACAAAATTGCTAAAAGGTAGTTGAAGGTGTATCAATATTAAGACATAAAATAAAATAAAGAACATCAGATTACCCGTGCATGGATAAACTCTTCAACACGGCCATTCGTAAATCGTCCTAGTAGACGAGGACCTTGCCCATTATTTGACATGAATTCAAATGTTTGGATCTCATTATCCCTATCAAAGAACACGTCCACACCCTCACCATATATTCTAACAAGAACCTTTCGTGACAATTCCCCCGTCATAGTTGGCCACTTTATCTGGAATACCTCATTCGTCATTGCCCCTTTGAGAGGGATCACCTGCAATGCATTTGCATCAAGTACATCCTCCCATTTACTTGCCAATGATTTCAGTATCTCCTTTGCTTCTTCTGGGAGGCGATCTGCTCTGTTGCTTACAGGGGTCTCAACACCATTTCCTTGGCTGTTTTCAGGCATTTCAACAGCATCTGCTATATCTTCTACAAAACTTTCTGCAGGACCCTGTTCATCATTTACAAGTTTCTCTGTGGCTTCTGTTTGGTTGTTTAAAGAATTTTCTATAGCATCTGCTGCTTGGTCATGTGGAGGATCTCCTGCACTACGTGCTGATAGGTTTTTGGCAGAATTCTCTGCACCATCTGCAGCTTGGTCATTTGGAGGATCTCCTGCACCAGCTGCTGCATGATTTTCCTCACTACCTGCTTGTTCACTTTCAGGATTTTGTGCAACATCTATTAGGTCATTTAACGGATTTTCTGCACTACCTGCTGCACGGTCCTTTGTGTGATCTTCTGAAACTCCTGCTAGGTCGTTTAACAGATTTTCCATACTACTTGCTTGTTCACTTTCAGGATTTTGTGCAAGAAATATTAGGTTATTTAAAGGATTTTCTGCACTACCTGCTGTTTGTTCCTTTGTGGGATCTTCTGCACCACCAGCTAACTGTTCCTTTGCAGGATTTTCTGCAACACCTGCTACCTGCTCCTTTGCAGGATTTTCTGCAACACCTGCTTGGTCATTTACCATAATTTCTGCAATACCCACTTGCTCACTTGCAGGAATTTGTTCAACATTTTTTTGGTCACTTGCAGGATTTTCAGCACCTCCAGTTTCAGGAATTTCTGCACCACCTGGTTGATCACTTACAAGATTTTCTGCATCTAGTGCTTTTTCCTGTACAGGATTTTCTGAAGTACTGGTGTTGTACTTTATAGGATTTTCTGAAGGACCTGTGGTGCAGTTTTCCTGACATTCTGCTGCACCCTGTGTGCTGTTCACAAGATCTTCAGTTGCACCCATTGCAAAAACTTCCAAAACTTTTAGTACGGCAAAGATTTACTGAAAATATAAACTTTCCTTTATTTGTGAATTCAAGACCTGAAAGTTATTCAAGACCTGAAAAAGAATATAAAACAAAATCATTGAACTCATCAAAACGATATCCAAGAAATTCTTGACCACAACAACAAAATATCATGATGCAGTTCCCTACTGTGTCCCTAGTGAATTGATACAATAAGTATTCATTCAAAAGCAACATCATGGAATGATCTGAGACTGACGTAAATCATAAAATTAAGCCCAAGATTTTTTAGCATTGAAATTGGTAAACAATGAGTAAGTATCTCATTTATTTTCTGTTTAGCAAAGATGTCAAAAAGAAGAAAGGTCTAAATTGTTATTTTTTTGGTAGGTAAGGTCTAAAATGTATAATGGCCACTCCCATTACATGTCATTCTTAAAAAAAAAAATTACAGATTAGGCAAACAATAAAAAATTGGATGGATAAAAGGCATACAATCACCAACCAAAATCGCTAGAAAACCACACATCAACCAGGTAAGCCATAACAATGTAAAATTAGACAAATTTCATGAAATGCATCAGAATTATTATTTTCTGACCTATTTCTCAGTCCAAACAACTTGCAGTTTTAAATGTCGCATCCTTCTTCTCACTGAGGTGCAGGATACACACATATGAACATAACAATGCACCATTTCCCTAATTCCACAAACTAGGCTTTCTACTTAGGATCGCATTGATTAAAATACAAAACCATTTTCTAACAACTTTTAATGGATAGAATTGTATTAACAAATTCCACTTCTAATCTTATGTATTCTATCCATTAACTTTCTTCCAATCAAACATAATGCAGGTTTCAAGCGCCACAAATTGCATCATCCTTCTCAAATCTCACTGAAGAGCGCGATAAACACAGAAACTCACACGAACATAATGCTTCACAATTTCCCTAATTCCACAAACTAGGATTTCTGCTTCTAATCGCATTCACAAAACGCAACCGAAAAAAATTCGAAATGTAACTAACCACAATTCAATTGCAACATTACAACTGCATGCATCAAAACCATTTTTTAACATCAACTTTCTTCCCAACAAAACATTACACGGATTTCAAACGCCACAAAAACAGAAACTCTCGTGACAGAGACAGCATTGAAGATAACTAATGAATTCAAAAGAATAATAATAATTGAAGATTATAAAAACACGAACCTCAACGGAATATTCGGGGGAGAACCGCGAGCCGGCGGGCGGAGATATCGCCGCCGGAGAAGAGGTTGTTTGATGAGGGAGAAAGAGAGAAGATTTCGATGGAGAGAGAGTGACGGTTGAGAGTTTCGAGGGAAATGCCAAATGCGTTTATATATATATATATATATATATATATATATATATATATATATAAGTATGTATGTATGTATGTATATGTGTGTGTGTGTGAGGGAAAGGGTTTTCTAAATTTCTTTTCCACCGCCATTTTAATTTGGAAGATTTTTTAGTTTTGGAAAATAATAAGGTTAAAATTAGACTGCTGCTTTCTAAAATTATGCCAAAAACGTAGTAGTAAGTTTTGAAATTATGAAAATTGAAATTGAAATGACTGACGTTTAGTAGTTTCATAAACTAAAATGTCTTGTTCTTATTTTTAAATATTGAGAATATTTAAAAAAAACTAATAAAATTTAATTTAGAGATAACATATGCTGAGTTGAAAGGGATGAATGAGTAAAAAAAATTAGTATAAAGATAAAAATGAAATGAGAATAACATGGAAAGTTAAATGATTTTCTTTTATCTAGCTCTTCTTTTATTATTGGTTTGATATTAATTAATAACACATTTAGTAGTTTCATTAGTATGAGTGATAAAATTAGTTAATCTATCTCTCATTAACTCATAAAAAATGGGTCAATTTGTTCCATCCGCATTTCATATATGGGTTTAAAATATATGTTCATTCCGTTTTTTGTTAGGTTGACCTATTGACATGTCAAAACTAAAATACTAAAATAATAAATTATAAATATGTTTTAATTAATTTTATCTTTTTTAAATATTAAATAATAAATACTTATTAAAAAAATTGAATGTATCATCTTAAATTTTGAATAATAATTTAGTTAGACAAAAATAAACTAATAAAAAATTGATAATTATATGTGTAAAATACCAAAATAAATTATAAATACTTTTTTAATAAACGACTTGATGGGTTGGTCTCAACCCATTTTTTAGCATGTCATCACGGGACAGGTTAAAGCTAGTTGATCGTTTGAAAATCCCAACTCAATTCACCAAAAAAAACATACAAAAACAGGTTGATTTGACGAGTCTAACTTATTTTATCACCCCTGTCGATTATATATCAAGTTTTTATGATTTTACTATCCCATCCTCCAAACAAGTCACACAAATATCTTTTTCTTTTTAGTTGCAATAAATTTCAAACTTACATTTTAAATATTTTTAAATTTTCTTTATAGATTATATTTGAATTATTAGAAAATAAAATAAAATATTAGATTTTTAAAATATAAAAAAATTCTACAATTATATTATAATATTAAACCGATAGACACTAATCAAATTGACCCATTCTTTACCAAATTGGTTTGGTTGAGATTTGATGAAAAATATACTAAAGTTAAACTAAATTCAATAATTTCGATTAATTTAATTTATTCTCTTTCCTAGAAAGTAAACTGAACCAATTCTATGTGTCAACACTCCTACTCCTTAACGAACCTAGTGTTACATCAGTAGAACCACTTTACATGATACATGCTCTTGAAAAATCTTTTGTCATTTCATGACATGAATACGAATTTTCGATGACAAACGTTATGGCATACTATGCTAGTTAATTGCTAGATGAGAATTACATTCTCCGAAAATATGATTCGATTTTGACTGAATTATTGTATGTGTTTTGTGAGACGTGTCTCTCTCTCTCTCTCTTCTAGTGACAAGTCTTTTTAGAGTGTATTTAGATGAGATAATTTAAAATTTTAAAGAATTTTAAATTTTAAGAATTTCAAATACTTTAATTGAAATTCTTTTATTTTTATAATTGTGTTTGGATAAAGAAATTAAATTTCTTCATTTTCAAAATTGTATGTTCAGATAAAGAAATTAATTTTGTTAACATCGTTTAAGATTGTGAACAATTGCTGTCACATGATATGGCAGGATTACTCTCTAGCGCTACCTCACCGCCACTTCCAACCATCGGATTCACCCTCGAGAGCGGCAAATTAAAGACCTTAAAAATCCTGAAGTCTTAGTTGGTCGGATATGGGCATGGACCCTCTGCGGCCAAGACTTTGACGGAAATTTCTCTTGCTCCACTGTTGAATGCGGCTCTGGCAAAGTACAGTGTGTTGGCGGCACCAAACTTCCGGCGACATCGGCTGAGTTCACTCTCAATGGTGTCGACGGGTTGGACTTCTACGACGTGAGTTTGGTCAACGGTTACAACCTTCCGATGCTGATCACCACCAAGGACGGCACCAAGGGCAGGTGTAGTGTTACATCCTCAAAATTATCTCTTGAGTTTATATTTATGATTGAATTATGGAAGTGTGATAATAGTTGTACAAGAAGAATAAGATAAAATTTATTTACTTACAAGCTGCCCAAAACTATCCATTTCTGCCACCCAAATTGAGAAATTTATTTCTCTCTCAATTCTTATCCAAATTAGGTGTATGATATATGGAATTAAATAACTATATGTATACTATAACATATTAAAATTTCAAATAAATATAGTTTGTGTAATCCTTGCAGTAACTAAAACATTAAGAGATGTCAGTCTGGAATTTCTCAGCTTGCTTGCAGTTTTAGAGTCTAGATTAAAATGTTATAGCTAGAGTTTTATAATTTCAAATAAGGCATGTGATACCTTGTTAGAAATATTAGGAAATTTAGTTTAACATATTAAAAGATGAGAATTTTTGGACTAGTATATTGGTACAGAATAAACAATGGACAAACCCATCTGTTAGTGTTTCTAGCCTTTTGAATGATTTGGATTGGACACAACTTGTAACTCTTGGAATTTTTGCCCAAGGAATCAAATCTTCAACCCAAATTTGGACTAATCAGTAATGGATGAATACTCTCAAGGCATTCACATGCAACAACCATAGAATAGGCATAGCTAAGTGAACTAATAGAAATAAAAGTTTAGTAAACCAAAGTCAATGGTAAGTCAATGAAGATAAGCTTTTTGAACCAACCTTTCTAGGTGGCCTTCAATGTGGAAAACAAGCATTAAATGAAGGAATCTTGCTTTATCTAGCTTCAGCCATGTATGTGTAGGCAAAGGAAATCCATCTATTTAGCAAACTCCACGTGCACATATGCCATTAATCAAGGAAATGTTGGTAATGATGATTAGATAAGGAAAATCTAGATATTTTCTTAGTCTATAATGACTTAGTGAACCTACAACTTAATTAACTACTAACTAAGTTTCTTTCTAATCAATTCATTTTCATCCTAACTAAATCAATTAGTATAAATAGATTATAGCATCACAAAAATTCTACATGTAAGATAACACCCAAGACTCAGCCAAATTGTTTTCCTTTGTATTTTATTTTATTCACTTCCTCACTTCCTTATTTGCTTAAAACATAGCCCCACTTCTATAATCTCATATCCTTCTATTTTCTTCTACACAATATCCTAAGACTTCCTTCCTTCAAATATTTAAAGTGTGCAGCCACATACTTGGAAGATTTGGACACACATTTACATAAGGTAGGCTAGGCTTCAATCTCTAGTTAAGAAATTATTTGGACTAATTTACATGTTTAAATGTACAGATTTATGGTTATTATTTAGGCTGGAATTTCATGTTATTTGAAGTATTTTATGATATGAAAATGTTGATTTAAACCATAGGATAGGTGATGATTTATAAGCTGAAATATTAGTGATGTTTGGAGTTACAATTGATGATCTTTGGAAGTGATTTTGATGACATTTGGGCTGTTTGTTCATATTTTTATTATGGGACTGTTTTGAAATAATTTTTAGAAGTAGAGGTTGAATAGTATATAGATAAATGGTTTAAATACTTGAGTGATTCAATTTTGAGGATAAAGTAGTAAGGTTGTAGGTGAAAGGAGATTAAGATACATGCTAGGTTATAATATTTTTTTGTGAAGGTTTAAAGGAATTAGAAATTATTTGAAAGATATATTGTGGTTATTAGTTAGATTACTAACATGATTTTTCTGTAGCTTGAGGATACTCAATGGTCATGTTTATGTTGGTAATGATCTTACTTAAGTACGGTATTGTAGTTTAATCGTACTTGTGGTACATATGATGTTATGATGAAAATATTTTCCATGAGGTGATATATATTTTCTTATGGATTTTATTATGGATGGATTTTGATGTGATGATATGTTGATTCATGTTTCCAAGTCCAGTACGAGATTTGTGAAACAAAATCTAATACTACATCCAGTACGAGATGTAGTGACCAGGTGCCAATACATGGAATGACATGCATGACTAGCGTAAGACAGCCGCAACATTTCTACATCCAGTACGAGGTGTAGATATATATAGTACGAAATGTAGAGGCCATGTGTACCTTGGGAAAATTCATTTCATGCATTCATATAGTTTTCATAATTATTTTATGGATTCATTTGACTATATTGATGATTTACTAACGTACTAACGTGTTTGGTGGTTTAGTTTTGCCTATTGAGAAATTTTATTTCTCACTTGATTTGTTTCATTTTTTTAGATGGAAAAAGTGGTCAGTTTCCTTGATGCCCCTGATTGGTGGTGGTTCAGGAATGAATATATGAACTAGGCTGGTGGATGGAAAATACTGTACTTTTTTAATAATGACTTTTGTAAGACAGACTGTGGCTACGTATAATATATATATATATATATATTAGTTCAACAACTTCTATAATTTATACGTTTTAGAATTCATAATAGGATCTGTTCAGTAAAAATAAAATAGTAATAAAAATTATCTAACGATTCTTAAAAACTTAACCCTAATAAAAATATAATATCTAGAATAATTTAGGTCGTTACATGCAGCGCCACCGGTTGTCTCGTCGACCTCAACGGTGAGTGTTCGACGGAGCTGAGGGTGGCGTGTTCAAACGGCAACCGCAGGAGTGTGGCATTTCGGAGCGTGTGTCTATAGAAGAATGGAATTTCAATTTCTCACATTTTAGAAGGAAATTAAAATTCCACATTTTTAGTTGTTTAAAATTTTATTTTAAAATTTCCAAAAATTTAAATTCTTCATAAAAAATCCAAACAATGAATTTTAGATTAAAGAATTTTAAATTCTCTAATAAATTACTTTTCTCGGTTAAAATTCTCTATCCAAATGAACTCTTAGGGTTCCTTAGAGTTGGTATTGTTGCGTTGCTCTGTTTGTTCCTAGGATTTTCCTCAAGCTTATGTTTATGGCAGGGTTAATTGTCGAGAAGCATCTGGAAGGGCTATCCTTGGAGGAAGAGGAGGACGAGGGCTTGACTTTTGACATTGAATAAGAACATCATCACACTGAAAATGTTCGATTGGGAGATTCATCACAGAAAAACTCACCAGAGCTCATATAATGAAGGAAAGAATGGCTACTCTATTGCAATTGATGAAAAGGGTGACGATCACGAAGGTTGACCAAGGTATCTTTGTTTTCCAATTCTATCACAAAATGGACTTGGAAAGGATTATAAGGATGGCCCATGGTATTTCGACAACAACCTATTGGCATCGGGAAAGATTCAGCTAAAAGACGTGCCCAACTAAATGAAAGTTTTAAGTTGGAATTGTCGAGGCCTGGTTAACCTATAGGCAGTTCCAATGCTCAAGGACCTTCTTAGAGTCCACATACTTGGCACTTTAGTTTTGTCTAAAACTCTAGTTCATTCCAATATAGTAAAAGAGATTAGAGTAATGTTGGGTTTCAGAAAGTGTTTGTGGTTGATAAGGAAGGTAAGAGTGGGGGGCTAGCTGTTTTAGCGAGATCCTAAGAGACGAAAGTGCATAATTTTTCAAAGAATTTTATCAGTTTGAAGATTGAAGACAATGAGGTTGGTAGCTGAGTTATAACTGGCTTCTATGGCATTCCAGATAGAGCTAAGTACAGAAAGTCTTGGGATTTGCTTCCATCCTTGGTAGCTAATATCTCCCTCCCTTGGTGCGCATAGGAGATTTCAACGACTTGTTGTCTATTAAGGACAAGTGCGGTAGAGTAGCTCACCCATCTTGAGGGTTATCCCTATACTTTAGACTAAAATTAGAGTCACAAAAGTAGTGGTGGAATAGAGCCTAGATAGCGCCATGGTTAATTTCGAATGGTAGCACCTCTTTCCTAAAGCTAGGCTCTTAAACCTCTTTGCCTTTATCTTGGACCACACACTTACCATATTACACATTAAGGAGGAACTGCATACCAGGTATAAAAGAGCCTTTAAATTTGAAAACATATGGTTGAATGAAGAAGGGCTAGAAGGAGTTGTGCATGGTAGCTGGGGTCTTAACCCAAATGTTGATGTTGTTAGCAAATTGCAGAATTGTGTTTTTGGGATGGATAATTGGGGTTGCAATTTGAGATCTCACTTTAGACAAGACATTGATAAATGCAAAACGGAACTAGAATTTTGGAGAAACAAGGATGATTCCTATTTGGTAAGCTAATTTAATATTTTGAAATCTCAGCTAAAGAGTTTAGTTGTGCGAGAATAGGGTTTCTAGAAGTAGAGATCTAAAATATTATAGTTTTGGGAAGGAGATTAGAATACCATTTTTTCCATGCCCTGACTTCAAAACGAAAAAGGAGGAACAAGTTAAGTAAGTTGACTAGAGAGGATGGGTCTTTTGCAAATTCCCAAGTAGATTTGAAGGGTGTAGCTGAGGAATACTCCTCTAATCTTTTCACTAGTTAGAATTGTGCTAATTCTAAAGTTATCTCAGTAATACACCATGTATCTTAGATGAAGATAATTGCTCGCTCATTGCCCCTCTGTCAAAATTAAAGATGAAGGAAGCCCTTATGAAGATGGGTCCTAACAAATGACATGATCTAGATGGACTAAATCTAGCCTTTTTTAGAAGATTTTGGGATCTTTGTAGTCAGGATATAGTTGTTGCTTGCTCAAATTGGCTAAAATGGCATCATGCCTTTAGACATGAATGGAACCAACATAGTGCTTATCCTGAAAAATGGTCACCTTATTTCCATGAATAACCTAAGGCTGATCTCTCTTTGCAATGTGCTGTAAAAAATTCTCTCCAAGACTTTGGCAAACTGGCTGAAAAGTGTTATTGGGAAATGTATTTCTGAGGATCAGTTTGTGATTATTCAAGGTTAGACTATCTTTGGCAACACTTTAATTGCCAGTGAATTCCTCCATCACATGAAGTGAAAAGTTAAAGGCAAGACTGGAGAAGTTGCCCTAAAAATTGACCTTAGTAAGAATTGAATGGTCTTTTTTGAGAGAAATTATGCTCAAAATTGGGTTCAACTTAAAATGGGTTAATTGGATCATGACTTATGTTCAATCTGTGTGTTATTCTGTGATTGTAAGTGATGAGTTAGCAGGGAAAATCAACCTTAGCAAGGGTCTCAGATAGGGGGATCTCCTATCCCCTTATCTCTTTATCATTTGTATGGAGGCTATCTTGACTTTAATTAAAAGAGGTGAAGCTTGTGGTGATATTCAAGGTGTGAATATTAGTCAAGGAGCACCAATAGTCTGACGCTTGATGTTTACATATTATTGCTATCTATTTTTTAGGGCCTCAATGGAGGAAGTTGGTTATGTGAAGAACCTTCTCTCTATGTATGAAGTGACTTTGGGTCAAAAGTTGAACCTAAAAAAATATGAAGCTTTTTCTAGCACCAATACTTCCTCGCAAGTTGGAAGTCATATTTTGGAGTTGCTAGAGGCTAGAGAGGGTCTTCCTAATGGGAATAAGTACCTAGGCATACCTTCTCTCATAGGTAGGAATACAAAATTAGCTTTCAACTATATGAAAGACTGACTATAGAAGAAGTTGAATTCATGGATGCGAAGAGCTTTATCAGGGGTTGGTTGAGAGATTCTCCTCAAGTTTGTGGCTCAAGCAATGTCAAACTATTGCATGAAAATCTACTTATTTATGGAATCTTTGGCAGAGGCTCTCCAAAAGATGATGAATTCATATTGGTGGGGTGTGTGTAGAGGATATCACAAAGGAATCCATTAGCTTATTGGGGTAAGTTGTCCATGGCAAAGAATGTAGGGGATTCGGGCTTCAAACACACCTACGAGTTTAACCCAAATACTATGATTTCTGAGTTACTTAAAGTTAAATACTATCCGAGGGGGGATTTTTTGGAGGCTAAGGTGGCATTAAACCCATCATACTCTTAGTGTAGTATTTGTGCTTCATGAACGGTTGTAAGAGAGGGATTTAGGTGGAAAATAGGAGATGGTTCCAACATCAACATTTGGAAAGAGCCATGGATTAAGGATAATTATGTTGAGGATTCCCATTACTAATAGTGAGGACTTAATAGTCAAAGGCATTTTGGTTGATGAAGAAAAAATATGGAATCAGAATATTATTAGAGTTCTTTTTCATGACCAAGATGTGTTTGATATTTATAAACTCCCTTGCTCAGTTCTGTTGACAATAACGAGAGGATTTGGGCCTTTAAAAATAATGGTTTATATTCTGTTCGCAATGCCTACAGACTACTTATGGATCAAATTTTTGAAGTCAACAAGCATGTTGTACCTAGTGATTGGATGAAGATATTGAAGATCAAAGCCCTTCCTCGGGTTAAACTTTTTTCTTAGAGGCCTGCAGGAACTCTATCCCTACTAGAGTGTCGTTGAGAGAAAAGGGAGTTAATTGCCCTTCTATCTATTCTCAATGTGAAGATGGTTTAGAGAACTCTTTTATGGAGCATTTAGAGGAATATAAATGAGTTGATATGGGAAGAAAAACACAACTAAGTTGATGAAGTGATCTACAGAGGTAAACTCTATTTTGGTGACTCGATCGAAGCTAATATAGGTTTGGATAACAAATTTTGTTCTGATCCATACTGCCTTAACAAGAGCTTCCTGTGGGTTTTTTGAAGTGCAACATAAATGCAGCCTTCCAGGAGTCCAATGGAGTAACCAGTTGGGGCTTTTGTTGTAGAGCTAAAGGTGGAGCTTTCAAGCTAGCTAGATCTGAATGGCAATAGCCCTGTTTACCAGCTCCTCTTGGGGAAGCTTTGGGCTTCTTGAAAGCCTTACAATGGATGGCATCTACAGGTTTTTCTCACATCATTTTGAAATCGATTGTAAAGAGGTTGTATATAAAACTAATAGCATATGTATAGACATATCAGATTTGGGATCTATTATTCTTAAGCGTAAATATCTTATCTCCCAATATCCAAACTATACAGTGAAGTTTGCTAGGAGACATGCTAATGTTGTAGCTCATAGCCTAGCAAGGGTGGCAACATGTTATGCAAGTCTTAAAGATTTTGATCTAATTCCTTCTTGTATTTACAATTTGATCATTAACGAAATGAGGTAATATAGTTCTAGTAAAAAAAAGAATCTTCTCTCATTTATTCACATTATGTTGTCATTATACACATGCATGTTAATGCTTAAAGTCCCATCTTTGTCTCAATTTTTTTTTCCTGAATGCCATCTTTGTCTTGATGATAATAAAGAAAATAGCTTGAGAAAATTTAAGATTTAAAATAAAGAGAAAATGCATGAGAAAAAAAATTTGAGATATAAAATGAAGAGAAAATTTGGGGGAAGCTAATATAGATTCAATATCTTTTTTTTCTTCTTAAACTTCTTTTCCAATAATTCCAATAAAATGGGATAAGATTTACCATCAAGAGTTTAGATCAACTATGGTGAAATTGGTCTAGCTTAATTAGAGGTCTTGAGTTTCAGTTTTGAATATGTAGTTGTGTTTAAAATACTCAAAGAGAGAACTTTATTGCCCAATAGTGACAGAACTTCACCAAGGCATTCATTTGCTCAAAATTCAAAATAACATAATTATGTAAATAAAAAAATTAATAAGAAATTAATGAAAACATCAACACATATTAAACTAATCCAATAGATGAAAGATATTTCATCTAATTAACATAAAAGACAAAGATCTTTTATTTTTTAAAATTAAACTTAATTAAAGCAATACTGGCTTGGGGGCAATTGTTATGGACCCCATAAGGCTTGCCACATCCACATGGCTTATGGCCCACAACAACTACACAATTGCTTCACTTGCTAACTATTATTGTAAAAGGCATTTTATGCCTACAAGTATGAATTTGAGCTTATTTTACTCATCTCTTACACTTTCTGACTTGGTGATTGTAGGTTCTACTCCTTACCAAAGGTTGTCTTCGCTTGTTGAAATCCTTTGCACATTCACTATGTTTAAAATACACTACTTAATCAATGGCATCATTTATAGGGAGAAAATTCTTCCTTTTTCTTTTCTTGGTGGATATTGATAATGTGCTTTGTCATCACCTTCGTAGGCCACTACAACTTTGTTGCAAAGCCATATTCAAGTTTCAAGAAGCAAAAATTTGAAACAAAAATTCAAATACCACAGATTCAAGAAATCAAGAATGGTAGCAAACAAAACATGTCACAAACTATTCAAATCAAGAGTTTGGTCAAAGAGATGGTTCGATCTCATCTCTTCTTAGTGAATAATCATTTATTGTTCAATTTCACAATTGATTTTTCAATGGAAACTCTAAAAAAATCAAATATTAAAGGAAGCAAATTCCATTTCATTTCTAGAATCAATGCCAAATTGTTCAATACTAGTAAACTTTGTTTTAAGATTCTTAGTCAATCCTTCCAACTTGTTTCCTTCTTTGGAAATAACATTCTTGGTGAAACCCTCACATAACAATGAAAGTGTGAACTCAATCTTAGAATGTGTTCAAAGCAATTCGGTGATAATCATTTCATGTTTGCATTCAAAATCAGAGTTTGATTTCTAAAAATTGTTCTTCTTCAAAGGTCTCATATGATTGGAAGAGATGATGGATGTGTTATTCGATCAAGTTTGTTGAGTTTTTCATGTGCAATCGATTCAATGGTAGAAAGCTTTAGATAAAAAATGTGAACTAGTCACGAGGGTTCCAAGATTCGACTACGACTTCGCATAAAATGGTCTTTACAGACATGACTTATATGGCTCATGACCTCATTCAAGTGAACCCTTACAAGCAAACCACTATCACAAAAACATTAAGCTTGCATAACCACCAAATTATTTTTGCATCCCGGTTATTGAAAGGCGACCACTAGCAAGCACAAGAACCCTTCGAAGGGCCATTACTTAAGTCTTGGTCTTATGCGTATCCTAATCAATGTATGTTGAGCTCACTTCAACATAGATTTTTTCCAAGCTAGATCCACTTCCAACGTCATCACCATCCAAATCGACAAGGATGAGCTGAAGCTTCCTTTATCCTCCTTCCTCAATAGTTAAAAACCTAGATTATGAAGCAAATATCTCGTGTTAAGCATCACTTGTCGACTTCTCAAACCACGACGCTCATAATGCATTAAAGGTGATTCATTACTATATACTTGATTTGATTTCTCCACAAACAACCTAAGACTCGAAATATGGGTTGGTAGAGATTTCAATGTCCATTATATTGGAAGGTCACCTCCTGTTGTATCACATGCAAGTCATGGTTGACCAAGTTATGAAAAAATCCAAACACAATGCAAGCAAGTACGATCCAAAAGTTCAACATATAAAATCTGCATTAGGGATGAACAAAGGCTTTCATCCCTTAAGCCACTAATGGTCACTCTAAGAATAGACAAAGGTTTCCATCTTAGAGGTTGAGTTGCACAAAGGATACAAGCGAGTACAGTCCAAAAGTTCAAAATGTAAAATTTGTTAGACTCAGGGAGGGCTAGAGAGATCAAGAAGCTAAGGTTCTTAGACAATGAAATGTTTAGGCTTTTACATGTTAATTCAATTGAATGACATTTGTAATTTATGTATGTCTAAGATGACCCATCTTATGATCCATTGCATAAAACTCATTCATGATTTTGCATTTATGTTTTCACAAAAGCATAAGTTTCGTAAAAAAAACTTTTCCGAATCACAAGGTTTTCATAAATGCATAAAAAGCCAATGTTCCATGTTTCATGTTTTGGAAAAATATTTTCTCACTGGTTTAATCGATTACCAGCAAGTTGTAATCTATTATTTGAAACCAGAGAACCTATTTAATCGATTACAAGTTTAGGGTAATCGATTACACAGTTCAAAATCACAAAATGGACTTCTTGTGATAATCAAATACAACATAGTAGTAATCGATTACTTGGCAACTATTTTGAATAAAGCTTCATGTGATAATCGATTACATTGTGATTTAATCGATTCCATTGTTCATAAGTCTTTTCAGAAAGCTCAAGAACACTTTAATCAATTACATTAGTGATTTAATCGAATACTGATAGTTATAACACTTTTGTCTATAAATAGAAACAACTTGTTTTAATGAAATAACTACAAATTTTATAACCTTTTTGAAGAGAGAAAATATACTACGAGTTATTCTGTGTTTGACCCTCAAATACTCAAGCTTCAAGAAACCTTGAGAGAATTTCTTTTTTGGAAAACTTTCTAAAGAAGAACTTGGAGACAATGTTCTGAGTTTTTTAATTTAACCTTGATTCAAGTTTGGTAATCATTTGCATTCATTTGTAGTGGATCATCAGGTTGTCTCTCCATACTACTTTGGTTGTAATTCTTTTTAGAATTTTGAGTTGTGTTACTAGTGCAATAGTTTTTCTTAAAGCTTGTCTAGAATAGGTTTTCTAGAGGGAAGAGTAGAGAAAGGTTTTCTCTATGTCTTGATCACAGAGAGTCTAAGGGAGTTAGATTTCTTGTTCTTAATCTAGGTTTGATTGAGAGTGATTGTATAAGCTTGTAAGATACAAATTGCTAATAGTTGAACTCTACCTAGTTGGTTAGGAGAACTGAATGTAGCTTCTCTAGGTTGAGAAGTGAACCAGTATAATTCTTGGTGTTGATTACTTCTTTTTTATCTTTTCTTGTGGTTATTAATTGTCATTCGTTGGTATAACTTTTCATAATCAACTGAAACTTTCTTGGTGCAATTGCAATCTATAAAGATTGGTGTTTGATTGATTGAAAGTATTCAAAGGTTGTTTTGTGATACGATCGCTTTTAACTCTGATTGTTTAAAGAAATTTTAATTGGCCAAGAACAACCAATTCACCCCCCTCTTGGTTTGTGTGTTGTTCATACGGTATCAGAGCTAGTTCTTGTATGTTATTCAAGATCACTACTTTCTTTTAAAATAAAATGAATACCACAAAAATCACTTTTATGAAGGGTGCCTCTCTCAATCGTCCTCCAATGTTTGAGGGAGAACACTTTAATTTTTGGAAAAATATAATGCAAATTTTCATTCAATCAAATGACCCCGGTGCATGGAATGAAATTGAAAAATGTCCTTTGATACCTACCAAAATTGCTGATAATGAAAAAGTTCCCAAATAATGGCTGAAATGACTTATATAAAAAAGAGGGTAGTTCAATACGATCTTAAAGCAAAAAATATGATAACTTCTGCTTTGTCTTCTGATGAGTTTTTCAGAACAGTTAGGTGTTGAAAACAATAGGTGTAAGGAATTAAATATATATGTATACTATAACATAAAATTTTTAGATAAATCTAGTTTGTGTACTACTTGCAGTAACTAAAACATTAAGAGATGTCAGTGTGGAGTTTCTCAGCTTGCTGACAGTTTTGGAGTCTAGATTAAAAATATTATAGCTAGAGTTTTATAACTCCAAATAAGGCATGTGATACCTTGTTAGAAAGATTAGGAAGTCTAGTTTAACATACTAAAAGATGAGGATTTATAGCCTAGTAAATTGGTACAGAATAAACAATGAATGAACCCATCTGGTTAAGTGTTTCTAGCCTTTTGGACATGTTGGATGGGGTACTTGTAACTCTTGGAATTTTGGCCCAAGGACTAAAATCCTCAGCCCAAAATATGAAAAATCAGAGGTTGCCTCAGTCCAAGACCTATCCACGTGCATAGAATCCCTCAATAAGACAAAGAATGTACTAAAATAATAAGCCAAAGGCAAAGATTAAAAATATAGGCTACTGTAAAAAACTTTGGCTGAAGTGAAAATATTTAATTAAGCCTTTGTGTGCATGTGGAACAACATAAACCAAGTATTTCCCTCCCCTAGTGAAGATAAGGCTTAAGGTTAAATATCTCCTAATGAAATGATTACCTAGTTAAAACCTAACTAAACTAACTTCTAAAATCATTTTTAATCCAACTAAAACCCTTAAATCTGAACCAGTTAAAGTAGTATAAATATCTTGGATGCTCCAAAATTTGTGCATGTAAATTTTCAGCACAAAACCTATCACACCTACTACTTGCTCATTGCACCCACTTTTTGTTTTCTACCTTCTTTGCTTGCTTTTGACCGTGCCTTCTTTCTACCACTTACCCACATAAGCCAATTTCTTCTTTCAAGACCTTATTTCTTAGAGGATTTTTCCAAGGAAGACAACCCTTACTCCATTCCATTTCAAAAATCAAACTCACTTGAGGTAGGCTAGGCTTCAATCTCTAGTTAAGAAATTATTTAGACTCATCTACATGCTTAAATATACAAATTTATGGTTATTATTTAGGCTGGAATTTCATGTTATTTGAAGCTATTTTATGATGTGAAAATGTTGATTTAAACCATAGGATAGGTGATGATTTATAGGCTAAAATATTAGTGATGTTTGGAGTTACATTTGGTGATCTTTGGAAGTGATTTTGATGACATTTGGGCTGTTTGTTCATATTTTCATTATGGGACTGTTTTTAATTAATTTCTAGAAGTAGAGGTTGAATGGTATGTAGACAAATGGTTCAAATGCTTGAGTGATTAAATTTTAAGGATGAAGTAGTAAGATGGTAGGTGCAAGGAGATTTAAGATGCATGCTAAGTTTTAATATTTTCTTGTGAATGTTTAAAGGAATTAGAAATTATTTGAAAAATATATTGTGGTTATTAGTTAGATTACTAACATGATTTTCTATAGCTTGAGGATATTCAATTGTCATGCCTAAGTTGGTATAATTTTGCTTGAATAAGGTATGGTAGTTGAACCCTACTTGTGGTACGTATGATGTTATGATGAAAATATTTTCCATGAGGTTGTATGTATTTGCTCATGGATTTTATTATGGATGGATGTTGATGTGATGATATGTTGGTTCATGTTTTCGAGTCCAATCCGAGATTTGTGAAACAAAATCTGATACTACATCCAGTACGAGATGTAGTAACCAAGTGCAAATACATGGAATAATCATGCATGTTTGCGTAAGACGACCACAACGTCTACATCCAGTTCGAGGTGTAACTACATACTGTACGATATGTCGAGGCAATGTGCACCCTAGGAAAATTCATTTCATGCATTCATATAGTTTGCATAATTATTTGATGGATTCATTTGAATATATTGATGATTTACTAATATACTAATGTGTATGGTGGTTTAGTTTTTCCTACTGAAAAATTTTATTTCTCACTAGATTTGTTTCATTTTTTTAGATGGCAATAGTGGTCAATTTCCTTGATGCCTTGGATTGGTGGTGGTGTAGGAATGAAGATATGAACTAGGCTGGTGTATGAAAAATCCTGTACTTGTTTAATAATGACTTTTGTAACAAGGACTGTGGCTACGTATAATATATATTAGTTTAACAACTTCTATAATTTCTACGTTTATAATTTTTACTAATATACACTTATTAAAATTAAACCCTAATAAAAATATATCATCTAGAATAAAGGCACTTATCTTTGGCTTTCACTAAATTTATCTATGAACTTGCCCTAAAACCTAGTTAGTTTGTACTTAGTACTTGGATGAATATTGTTTTCATATTTTGGAAGATTTGTCCAATCATATTTTGCATTTTGATAGGTTCGAGGAAATTCCAAAGCTTCCGAACAAGCAAAGCAAGCAAGAAGGGCTTAAAAAGCAAATATAGGAGGTGTTACAAGCAAAACAAGCCCAAAACCCATTCAGGCCCAAAGCTTTCTTCAGGGCTAAGTTTCTAACTCGCCCAGGTGACCAATTCCAGTGTATTTGGCTCACCTTAGCGAGCTCAAGTTCCCAAAAGATGAGGTTAACTCGCCTAGGCGAGCAAACAAAGAGCAAACCGCTCGCCTGAGCGAGTGAAGCTAGTAGGAGGCAGATTGCTATAAATAACCAACGATTTTGGCAAGCCAAGAATTCCATTTTCACTTCCCTTGTTGCTTTAGCTTAATTCTCAGCCTTACGCTCTTTAAATATTGTTAGTAGGTAGCTTAGGGGAGTAAGAAAGGCGATAGTTATAGGGGAAACTCTGTCGAAAAAGAGCGGTGATGATTTGCTTCACCAATTCTTCTCTTGAGGAGGTTTTCTCCATGGTCGCCTAAGCTTTTCACAGGATTGGATGTAATCTTCTTAACCCTATGTCTATCTTTTAATATTTACTATATGCATGAATCATTTCTAATCCTTATTGGTAATTTCATTCCGTCCTTAATACTTGATTCTACTTGATCACTAGTTTCATGAATTTAATCCTAAGCGAGTCTGGAAAGGAATCTTAGGGTTTGAACCGAATGATTTTACTCGTTATGTTACGTTGCTAGGAATATAGCATCATGTTTTGATTGCACAAACCATGTGATTATGATTTTAATGCTGGGATATTTATTCAGTATGCGAGGGATCGATATTTAGTAAATATCCTTAGGATTCTCAAATGCGAGGAATCGATTTGGGTAATTTAAGGTGTGCATCGATAAGGATAGAAAATGATTTATGCATGGTAAAATTAATTGAATATTAAGGGGTAAGAACGAAGAAATCCAATCCTACACTTTTCCTTAATTCAACTAAACTCGCTTTATTTGTACGTTTAATTATCGCACAATCAAATGAACTTTTGCTTACACTCTTTTGTACATAAACTATTAAGCTGTTGAATTTTATTTGAATTAACTAAGTAAACTCAAGTACCTATGGAGATGAACTTTTATTAATTTTGTAACTTACAATGACATATTGGTACGCTTGCCAAAGTTCTAACAAGTTTCTGGTGCCATTGCCGGGGATTTGATTCGTTTACTTAGTTCCTTTAAATTTAATATCCCAATTTAGTAGTATTTTTTTTTTACTTTTGTTATTTAAAATTTTGTATACATTCTCTTTTTATTTTGATAACCTTGGTGCTTACGGAATCTTATAGTTTGTTCTTTTTCCTTTATGCGAGGTAAGTTTTCTATAGATAAACCTTTGTTTGATCCCGAAATTACCAAAACAAAAAGGAAAAACAGAAAGAAAAAGAAACAAGAAGCCAATAAGCCACAGGGTGATACTTCGTCTACCGATTCTCCTTCAAAACCACTTGTACGTGATAATATGGCTAATAGAGGGGGAGAAGAAAATAGACCACCAAGGAGGACTCTTGGTGACTATGCATACCAACAAGGACCAAAGCACTACAACAACATAATCATTCCTCCTTTCAACAATAAAGTGTTGGAGCTGAAGCCAACATTACTTAGTCTCATTGGCTCGCATCCATTTGCTGGGCTAGACCATGAAGATCCATACACGCACTTATCTACATTCATGGAGCTATGCAATACTATGGGAGCCTTAGACGAAGATGCTGAAGTTGTTTACCTTAGAGCTTTTCCTTTTTCTTTGACAGGTAAAGCTAAGACTTGGCTTTAGTCCCAACCGAACAAAAGCCTCAGCACTTGGGAAGAATTGGAGGACAGATTCATTGCTAGATTCTTTCCTCCATCAAGATTCATCAGTGCTAAATCAACAATCGTAACATTTTCTCAAGGAATAGATGAACCTCTCTGAGAGAGATTCAAATCATTATTGCGGATGTGCCCAAATCACAATTTTGATGATGTTGCACATTTACACATTTTTTTATAGTTGTTTGAGGCCTCAAGCCAAAATAATCCTTGATGCCAAAATTGGAGGTACAATGATGTCCAAAAGTCTAAAGGAGGTCATTATAATCATTGACTCCATCGCAGCCAATTATTATCAATCTCACCATGATAGATCTCCAATTCAGAGGAAGGGCATAATGGAGCTTGATACTCAAAGTGCCATTCTAGCACAGAATAAGCTCCTGACTCAACAACTAGAGGCCTTGACCAAACAAATAGGCCAACTTCCTCAACAAATTCAGCAAAGAGGATCACAGAAAACACACACAGCACATCAAGTTCAAATTTCTGTGGTGGAGAGCATTAAAATGACCACTGTTCAGCACGTGTAGAATGCCAACAAGAAGAAGAGGCTCATTACATGCAGAATCAGACCAAACCTCAACAGAATTACCAAGGAAATTATCAAGGTTACCGAGGCGGTCCAAGTTCAAATCAACCTTATGGTTGGAGACAAAATGCATATAGTGCTCCCACTAACCCTCCTTTTGCAGGTACCACTAACAATTCCTATGCAGGTCCTTCTAATTCTTATGCAGGTCCTTCAAACAAAAATTCACAGCCACAAGCTTAGTCTGATAGATTGTCAAAAATGGAAGACACTTTTACTCAGTTTATGCAAATGTCTATTTCCAATCAAAAGAATACTGATGCTTCCATAAAAAAAATCTTGAAGTTCAAGTGGGACAACTTGCTAAACATCTCTCTGAGCATGAAGGTGGTTCTTTCTCTGCAAACACACAAGTCAACCCAAAGGAACAATGCAAGGCTATTACAACAAGAAGGGGGACTGTGGTTGGTTTGAAGGAGAATGGTGAGAAAAAGAAAAATGAAGGAGTTGTAGGGAAAAATAATGATGAAAAAGTTGAAAAAGAAAATGAAAAAAAATGAGGAAGTGGAGACAAATGAAAAAGTTGACAAAAAAAGTAATGATTGAAGAAGAGAAGAAAAAAATTGATAAAGGCAAAGCTATGCTTACTCCTCCACCAGGTCAAAATATGCCTTATCCACATGCTCCATCCAAGAAAGCAAAAGAAAGGCAGTACACGCGTTTTTTAGATATTTTCAAACAACTGCAAATAAATATTCCTTTTTCTGAAGCATTGGAGCAAATGCCAACATATGCCAAGTTCATGAAGGATCTACTCACAAAGAAGAGAAGATACACAGATGATGAAACCATAGAGTTAGATGCAGGTTGCAATGCAATCATCCAAAAGACCATTCCAGAAAAGTGAAGAGATCCTGGTAGTTTCACAATCCCTGTGACTATTGGAAATTTATCAGTAGGGAAATCTCTTCTTGACTTAGGTGCAAGCATCAATCTCATACCATTATCCATGGTCAAGCGGATAGGAGAAGTTGTCATCAAACCAACTAGGATGACTTTGCAGTTAGCTGACAGAACCATTAAGCATCCTTATGGTATCATTGAAGACGTGTTGGTGAAAGTTGACAAATTCTTCTTTCCATTCGACTTTGTAGTCATGAATATGGATGAAGACAATGAAGTTCCATTAATTCTTGGCAGACCTTTCATGAAGACTTCCAAAGTCTTTTGATGTTGATGAAGGAAAACTCACTGTGAGAGTTAAAGATGATGCAATGCAATTCAACGTTCTTGAAGCCATGAAGTATTCCACAGATAAAAGATAATGTTTTAGAGTGGATGTTTTGGATAAGGTAATCTTTGACTCTAAAAGATTTATGCACAAGAAAGATGGCTTGGAGAAAGTATTGACTGAAGATAGAGATGAAGATGGAGATAAGGAAAGATCAGAATGTCATCAACAGCTGAATGTTTGCAAAGAGATTCCTTATCACCAATCTCTCTTTGAAGAAATAAAGGAAGAGAAGCAAAAAGAGGAACCAAAGCTGGAATTAAAGGTATTACCTTCACATTTAAAATATGTTTTTCTTGTAGGTAATTCTGAAAAACCAGTAATCATTAATGCCAACCTTTCTAAGGAAGAAGAAAAGAAATTGGTGAAAGTCTTGCAGGAAAACAGTAAAGCCATTGGTTGGACATTGTCAGACCTAACAGGTATTAGTTCTTCTTACTGTATGCATAGGATTTTAATGGAAGAGGATTATAAACCTGTAGCTCAGCCTCAAAGATGCCTTAATCCAACCATGAAAGAAGTTGTTAGGAAGGAAGTAGTCAAGCTACTGGAAGCTAGAATGATATATCCTATCTCAAGTAGCCAGTGGGTAAGCCCTGTATAGGTAGTACCCAAGAAAGGTGATATGACTGTTATAAAAAATGATAAAGATGAGCTTATCCCAACTCGTACTGTTACGGGTTGGAGATGGTGCATTGATTACAGAAAGCTCAACAAAGCCACTAGAAAGGATTATTTTCCACTACCTTTCATGGATCAAATGTTGGAGAGACTAGTAGGTCAACAATATTACTATTATCTTGATGGTTATTTAGGATACAATCAAACAAATGTTGATCCTGAGGATAAAGAGAAAACAACTTTTACTTGTACCTTCGGTGTTTTCGCTTATAGGAAAATGCCTTTTGGTGTTTGTAATGCACCTGCTACCTTTCAGAGATGCATGCTTGCTATCTTTTCTGATCTTGTTGAAAAAAGCATTGAAGTATTCATGGATGATTTTTCAGTTTTTGGTACTTTTGATATATGCTTGTCTAGCTTGGATATTGTTTTGAAAAAATGCATTGAAACAAATCTTGTGCTTAATTGGGAAAAATGTCACTTTATGGTGACTAAAGGTATTGTATTGGAACACAAGATTTCTATGCATGGCATTGAAGTGGACAAAGCCAAAGTGGATGTTATTGAAAAATTACCTCCACCAACAAATGTCAAAGGCATCAGAAGTTTTCTGGGAGATACAAGATTCTACAGGCGGTTCATCAAAGATTTTTCCAAAATTGCCAAACCATTGAGCAATCTCTTAAACAAAGAAGTCCCATTTCATTTTAATGATTCATGCTTTAAAGCTTTTGAGACTTTGAAACAAAAACTGGTTTCTGCACCCATAATCACTACACCAAATTGGAATCTTGATTTTGAAATAATGTGTGATGCAAGTGATTATGTTGTAGGAGTAGTTTTGGGTCAAAGGAAAAACAAAGTTTTCCATGTCATACATTATGCAAGCAAGGTTTTAAATGATGCTCAAATCAATTATGCAAAACCTGAAAAAAGAATTGCTTGCAATAGTATATGCCTTGGGAAAATTTAGATCATACTTGATAGGATCTAAAGTGGTGATTTTTATTGATCATGTTGCTATAAAATATTTGCTAGTCAAAGCTGACTCTAAACCTAGACTTATCCATTGGGTACTATTGTTACAGGAATTTGATTTAGAAATCAAGGATAAGAAAGGGTGTGAAAATCATGTAGCTAATCATCTTTCCAGACTTACCAGTGAAGAAGTAGCCTCACAAGATCCTGAAATTGAAGAGGGATTCCCTGACGAAAAACTATTCAACATTTTAGAGAGGCTATGGTTTGTAGAGATGGACAATTTCAAAGCAGCAAGAGCAGTTCCTGATGATTATACATGGCACTAGAGAAAGAAGTTTTTCAGGGATGCTCAGTACTTTGTGTGGGATGATCCTTACCTTTTCAAAATTGGAGCAGATAATCTTCTGAGAAAGTGTGTAACTTAGGGGGAGGCAAGAAACATCTTGTGGCATTGCCACAGTTCACCTTATGGAGACCATTACAATGGAGAGACGACTGCTGCAAAAGTCTTACAGTTAGGATTCTATTGGCCTACATTGTTTAAAGATGCCCATAAGTATGTCCAGAGATGTGACAATTGCCAAAGAACAGGTGGAATCTCTAGAAGAAATGAAATGCCATTACAAAATATTCTAGAGGTCAAAGCTTTTGATTGCTGGGCATATTTATCGATATGCGATTATGATTTTAATGCTGGGATATTTATCGATATGCGAGGGATCAATATTTAGTAAATATCCTTAGGATTCTCAAATGCGAGGAATTTATTTGGGTAATTTAAGGTGTGCATCGATAAGGATAGAAAATGATTTATGCATGGTAAAATTAATTGAATATTAAGGGGTAAGAACGACGAAATCCAATCCTACACTTTTCCTGAATTCTGCTAAACTCGCTTTATTTGTTTCCGTAGTTTCCTCTTTCATTGGATTTTTACTCTCTATATTCGTACGTTTAATTATCGCACAATCATATGAAATTTCGCTTACACTCTTTTGTACATAAACTATTAAGCTGTTGAATTTTATTTGAATTAACTAAGTAAACTCAAGTCCCTGTGGAGACGAACTTTTATAAATTTTGTAACTTACAACGACATATTGGTACGCTTGCCAAAGTCCTAACAACCGACACTATCATTCTCAAAGGAAAAATAATAATGCACAGGGAAAATATGGTTTTATTTTTTATGGCAATCATTGATTAGGACATAGGTAAGGCCACACAACCATTAATATTTTTAAAAGTTTCAAATAATCTTGCCTCTGAAGTAGAAGAACAAAGATCCATTGTAAGCATTTGTAAATATTTTCATTATATCTCTTTCTGTAGAGCAAGATTGTGTTCTCAACGCTTTGAGGTACATGTTGCTATTGCACTGGATAATCTTGATTAAGTTCAGGCACAACTGAATTCAAATAGAATAAAAAATGAAGGGATGTGATAAGGAAATTAGTGTTATTATTAAAGAGCAGCAAAAGCTTGAACATAAAATTAGTGAGAGTAATCTTGAAAGGAAGAGGATGGAAAATGAGGTAATATTTTAACAGCTTGTCTCTATGCTTGGAATTATGTACTGAAGAACAATCTCTTCATTCTATTATTCTAGGTAAATCGAATGCAGATCGAACAGAAAGACTTCTCTGTGAGACTAGATAAATTCATAGAGAAGCATGCATGGATTGCTTCTGAAAAATAGTTGTTTGGTAGAAGTCGAATTGATTATGATTTTTCTTTCCGTGATCCTACTAAAGCTAGGGAAGAACTTGAGAAGCTTGGGGCTGAACAATCTGGGTGTGTTGCTTTGAAGATCTAAATTTTCTATTATCAATTAATGTGCAACTACAATTAGATATCCTTATTTACTATGGTGACATTTTTGTTTTTATTGTTTTGCATCCACAACGCTCGAAAAAAGGGTGAAAAAAATTGATGGCAATGTTTAAGAAGGCAGAAGATGAGTACAATGATTTGGTGTCCAAAAAATACATAATTCAGGTGATTTTCAATCTATTTCCACATTTTCTAACTTTCTTGCATAAATGCTTAATCTATTTTTTTTTTTGCCTAGAATGACAAGTCTAAAATCAATCTATTTTTGAAGAGCTAGATAAGAAGAAGGAGACATTAAATGTTACCTGGATGAAAGTGAATAAGTGAGTTATTTATTTATTCATTTTTATTTTAATGTAATTTGATCCACTCAATTTATTCTTATTGGATATGAAACCATTTGTTAGCCTTCGTGTATAATAACTTTCTGTTGTTTGATTGTTGAGTTTGTTAACATGGTATCAGAGCCTTTGTGATCAAAGAGTCAAGAGGTTGATTCTTGCCTCATAATCCATCTATGTTCAAGTTGAGTTTCAGTATATAGAATTTTTTTGGAAAGTGGTGTTTTCATTCTTCTCAATGAAAAATAAATTACAGGGCAGAGAATAAAGAAAGGAACACAAATTTGGGAGCCAATAAAAAGAAAATCCTATCACTTTTAAAAGAAAAAAAAATCTAATCTGTTGAAACAAAAGTGAGATTTTATACACAAGTGATCCCTTTAATACATGCAAATATATAATTAAAGCTTGCACAAAATATTATACCCTAAATCCCTAATAAAAACAGAATAAATCTATTTTGGCTGATTACTATTTTCCAAATCAGTGTAAGTTATGGTTTGCCTTGTGCCTTGTCCATACTTTTAGTTGGAAGGATTAATGGGTAACAAGGCGTGTTAGTCTATTAGATATAACATCAATCATGAGCCTTCACTTAAGCTTTTGGAAGAATTAGTTTGTAACAATGCGAATTAATGACTATGGATAAAATATTATTGCATTATGCGGTCAGCCATTGATGTAATCACTGTTAACTATTGTATTAAGAAACCATCTAAACCGATGCTCACAATTTTCTTTAAGAACGTTCTCTGATCTACTATTTGGTCTCTCTACAGGTTTATGGACCTGAGGCAACAATAACATGTATATGCAAACAACCAATCCAATGCATAAATGATACTGCTTAATTATCTATTTTTAGGCTGATCCCTTCTTTTACGTGTATTTTCCATGGCTAGTTTGAAGTGATTGTTGATTCTTGGTTCCCTTTCCAACTCGCAGGATTGGTCACTTTGGTGAGTTAGACCATAGGATGTTATAAAATAGTCATTTAGTCATTCAATAAAGTGGTCAAGAGTGTTTTGTATCATTTAGAATTCTGATAGTACAGTATTCGCACAATAAACTGGAATGTGTAATTGTTTTATGTTATGTCAAGCTGTAATTTCATGGCTCTCGGCTTTACTTTCAACAAGTAAATTCATTTAGTTTCCACTTCATGGGAATTTAAAAATTTCTGTTTAAAAGGTTCTTCCAAAAAATAGTGTTGAGGTGTTTTAAAAAAAGAAAAAAATTAAATGGAAACAAGAAAACCGTCTTCGTAGGTGTTTAAAAAAAAGGAAAAAATAATTTAAATGAAAACAAAGATAGTTTTTTGGGAAACCGTCTTTTGTATGTCAACATACAAACACAGTTTTCCCTTAAAAATCGTCTTTATAGGTGTTTTAAAAAAAAGAAAAATATAATTTAAATGAAAACAAAGACGATTTTTTTGGAAAACCATCTTCATAGGTGTTAAAAAAAAGAAATTTAAATGGAAACAAAGACGATTTTACCATAAAATCGTCTTTGTATGTTGACATACAAAGACGCTTTTCCATTAAAAAGCGTCTTCGTAGGTGTTAAAAAAAGATTTTTTTAAATAGAAACAAAGACGATTTTTTTGGAAAACCGTCTTTGTATGTTGACATACAAAGACGATTTTCCCTTAAAAACCGTCTTCGTAGGTATTAAAAAAATTAAATGGAAACAAAGGCGATTTTTGCGGAAAAACCATCTTTGTATGTTGACATACAGAGATAGTTATCTCTTAATAACCGTCGTCGTAGGTGTTAAAAAAAAAATTCAACGAAGACGATTTTTAGAACCGTCGTCGAAAGTTCCCATTTTCAACGACACGTGCAACAACGACGGTTCTACAACCGTCATCGTATGGGGTTTAAAACTGTCGTCGTAGGCCTCGCCTATAGTAGTGACACCAAAAATCTACTCCTTAAGCAAAACTCTGCCTTGTTTTGCTCTGCCTCTTCTTCTTCTTCTTCACCACTAAAATACTGCTTATCCTAATTTTGAAATCTCTGTCTCTTCACCATGTCTCAACCATCTTCCTCTAAGAACAAGCTTTGTTGGCTCTCTTCACCTGGTTCTCCATTGAGGCTGAAAGGAACAACTACATGCAGTTCCATGCCACAAAGCTTGTTCTGCCTCTTAAATATCTGGAGCTTAACTGGTTTGTCTCTGAGGGATTCAATTTCCCTGAGATGCTGTAAGCACAAGGACTTACCTGTGCCAAGGCTGGAATGGATGGTATTCTCCATTCCAAAGTGAATGGAGTGGCTATGGTGATTGATGACACTGTGTAGAATGCAATGGCAGGCATCACTTTCGGATGTGTTCGAAGGTTTGATGAAGAGATTAATGGTTACTCAAAGATGGAAACATACAGAGGTATGTTGCAGAATCCAAATGCACAAATTGGAAATAGATTAGGTGTTGGCCACATGACTGCAGAAGATAGGCTCCTTCACTACATCATCACTTACATCCTAACACCCAGATCAACCAATCATGCTCAGATCACTGATGATGATCTTCAGTTGATGTATGGGATGAAAACTAGAACTCAAATCAATTGGGTTCTGCCTATTGAAGAAACTATGATGAAGGCAAAAAGGTTGTTGAGCTATCAATTTTCATATGCTGTCATGATCTCAAGGTTTATTGACTACTTTGAGATTGATGTGACCAATGAGATTGTGGACAACACCACCAACATAACCAACCTCATCTCCAAAAAGCATCTCACCAAGCTGGGGATAATGCACACCCCAGATGGGTGGATCATGGCTGGAGCTCATGCTCCTGCAAGAGTTGCTAGAGAGGGTCAAGAAGCTAATGAAGATGAAGATGCAGAAGCTGCACCTGCTGAGCAGCAGTAGAGTCCTAATGATTCAAAAGATGGATGCTATGATCGCTTTGCATCATGAACATTTAGCTTAAGTTCATTCCTCTCTAGAAGACATTACCACTAGATTAGGCAACATTGAGACTAGGATGAGTCTCAAGGACTTTGATGATGTTTAGCCTAGTGGTTGTCTTGATTAGTTTCTGGTTGTGTTGCTTTTGTTTTCTAATTTCCTGCTATGATCTTTGATGACTTGCTTTGATGTATGCATCTTTAATCATTAATAAATAAAATTGCTTTTATGTTTTTATGATCTTCCTTGCTTATCTCAAAGTTATTGGTATATTTTGCCTTTGATAAGCCAAAAGGGGGAGAAAAATAAACATATGCAGGGTGTAGGGGGACTAAAATAAAATAAGGGGAGAAAAATATATGAACATTTGCTCTGATTAAACTGAACATAACAATTGCTCTTAATCTAAAATGATATGAAATTATATAAGAAAGGGGAGCAATAAAAATGATCATGGTATGTATAGTTTATGCAAAGGATACTTGACACTTGGTCTTGGCTATAAGCTTATTCTTTTTCAGGTATAAAGTAAAAGCTCTTGGAAACTCTCTCCTAAAAAAACACTAAGGATCAAGATGTTCAATTGAAGTTTTGCATGATAAAAGCCAAAAAGGGGGAGATTGTTAAACTCTCTCCTAGATTATGAAGCAAATATCTCGTGTTAAGCATCACCTGTCGACTTCTCAAACCACGACGCTTATAATGCATTAAGGGTGATTCAACACTATATACTGGATTTGATTTCTCCACGAACAAACTAAGACTCGAAATATGGGTTGGTAGAGATTTCAATGTCCATTATATTGGAAGGTCACCTCCTGTTGTATCACATGCAAGTCATGGTTGACCAAGTTACCAAAAAACCCAAACATAATGCAAGCAAGTACGATCCAAAAGTTCAACATGTAAAATCTGCATTAGGGATGAACAAATGCTTTCATCCCGTAATCCACAAAATGGTCACTCTAAGAATGGACAAAGGCTTTCATCTTAGAGGTTGAGTTGGACGAAGGATACAAGCGAGTACAGTCCAAAAGTTCAAAATGTAAAATTTGTTAGACTCAGGGGGAGCTAGAAAGAATCAAGAAGCTAAGGTTCTTAGACATTGAAATGTTTAGGCTTTTACATGTCAATTCAATTGAGTGGAATTTGTAATTTGTGTATGTCTAAGATGATCCATCCTATGATCCATTGCATAAAACTCATTCATGATTTTGCATTCATGTTTTCACAAAAGCATAAGTTTCATAAAAAAGTTTTTCTGAATCACAATGTTTTCATGAATGCATAAAAAGCGAAGTGTTTCATGTTTCAAGATTTGGAAAAATATTTTCTTACTAGTTTAATCAATTACCAGCAAGTGGTAATCTATTACTTGAAACCAGAGAACCTATTTAATCGATTACGAGATTGGGGTAATCGATTACACAATTCAAAATCAAAAAAATGATATTCTTGTGATAATCAATTACAGCATAATGATAATCGATTACTTGACAACTATTTTGAATAAAGCTTCCTGTGATAATCGATTACATTGTGATTTAATCGATTACATTGCTCATAAGTCTTTTCCAAAAAGTTCAAGAACACTTTAATCGATTACATAAGTGATTTAATCAATTACTGATAGTTATAGCAGTTTTGTCTATAAATAGAAACAACTTTTTTAACAAAATAACTACAAATTTCATAAATTTTCTGAAGAGGGAAAAGATACTATGGATTATTCTGTGTTTGACCCTCAAATCCTCAAGTTTCAAGAAACCTTGAGAGGATTTCTTTTTTGGGTAACTTTCTAAAGAAGAACTTGGAGACAATGTTCTGAGTTTTTTAATTCAACCTTGATTCAAGTTTGGTATTCATTTGCATTCATTTGTAGTGGATCATCAGGTTGTTTCTCTCCATACTACTTTGGTTGTAATTCTTTTTAGAATTTCTGAGTTGTGTTACTAGTGCAATAGTTTTTCTTAAAGCTTGTCTAGAATAGGTTTTTCTAGAGGGAAAAGTAGAAAAGGGTTTTCTCTATGTCTTGATCACAAAGAGTCTAAGGGAGTTAGATTTCTTGTTCTTAATCTAGGTCTGATTGAGAGTGATTGTATAAGCTTGTAAGATACAAATTGCTAATAGTTGAACTCTAACTAGTTGGTTAGGAGAACTGAATGTAGCTTCTCTAGGTTGAAAAGTGAACCAGTATAATTCTTGGTGTTGATTGCTTCTTCTTTATCTTTTCTTGTGGTTATTAATTGTCATTCGTTGGTATAACTTTTCATAATCAACTAAAATTTTCTTGGTGTAATTGCAATATATAAATATTGGTGTTTGATTGATTGAAAGTGTTCAAAGGTTATTTTGTGATACGATCCCTTTTAACTCTGATTGTTTAAAGAAAATTTAATTGGCCAAGAACAACCATTTCACTCCCTCTTGATTTGTGTTTTGTTCATACTATTTTCAAAATTTGCATTAGGGATGGACGGAGTGTTAGGGATTTTTCGTTTGGTCAAGTGTAACCAAGTTTTGATGTAGTAATTGGACTTGCATCCAAGTCGTCTCCTAAAGAACTAGTGTGTACTCGGACAATTAGGAATTAAAAACTTGATGAGGACATCAAAGACCAGGCCGAAGCCCAAAAGGAGGCCCAAGACCCAATACAAGGCATAGGAAGGCCCATGACATGAGCAAGAGCTAAAAAGACCCTAAAAGCTTTGCAATATATAATGGCTAATCTAAGGGCAATCCAATTGCATGAGGGGACCCAATATCTAGAGGTCTGCATGAGTGGGTTACTAGTCACATGTATTGCTTGCTTGGAGTGATGATAGAAAACAATTATTGACTTAGGCATTTAATAAAAAAATAATATTTATAAAGTGCTTGTAGCTGGTTTTGAGACCTGGACCTCAAACTTAATTATGTCTCACTTAACCACTAAGGCACTTTAGTTATGCTTACAATGTTGAGATTTTATATGTCTTTTATTTTCTACCAAGTGCGTGAGAACTAATTTGCATAAATAATTTCTGAAGTGAATAGACATGGGACTTTTGTTGGATTTTATCATTGAAGTGCGAGAATTGACTCTGCTAGGGTTCTTCCTTGAACCATTTGATCTTATCAAACATCAGTGTTTGTGGTGCCTATCTACTTCTTGCTTTCACATTTTCTGTTTCCTTGTTTAATTTCCGCATTGCTAATTCTGTCCGAATTTTTTATTTGCATATCTCTCATTTTACTTATTCATTTTTGGTGTTTCTTGTGCCTAAATTGCATTTCAAAGTGTCCTCTTTCACCTCGTTTTGGAATCATTCCAATCTGAGTTTTATAGGCTGAGAAACATAAAAAAGTTAACAATACATTTCTGGCTCAATTGGTGTGCAAATTCCAACCTATAATTGGTCCAAATTGAAGCAGGGTAGGGGGATTTACATCAAAACTAAAGTTTGTAAAAAGTATTTATCAATTGGTTGTGTTGGATATGTAAAATATAAAGAAATGAGAATACAAACAAGTAAAGGGAATGACTGAGCAAAAATAATTGCAATAGTGTTGTGAAATTTATGGCTTGGATAACTTGGATTGGACTTAGTTTCCCTCATTATCAATGCAATAATTCTCAAATAAGCTAGTTAATCATGTGTTTTATCTTTGATTCATAATTGTATTCTAACCCTAATGTCTTAGGTGAATGAGTCTAGGTTATTTGGATTAGTTCCCAATGTCTTGGAAACCAATATAAATAACTAGCATTAATGTTTGAGAATCACAAGGAGCCTAATTGGTGTTGATCTAAGTCTAGAATCAATCCCAATTAGGTACTTTTCCTTAGTTTTGGAAACAAGGGGTGTCTATCGACTACACTTTCAATTCCTAAGATCGAATTATAGGGGATCAATCTAAAATAAACATTAAAAGAAGAAGAAGAAGAATAAGAACTAAATAACTAGATTAATTGGATAGAATTACATGATATCAAGTTCAGCCTATCCAATCCTGATAGGTGAGGTGATTAGCCGCTCATAACCTAATTACAATTCCAAGAATTAGACATGAAAACAAGGTAGTGAATCTCACTAAAAAAACCCTAGAAAGTAGTTGACTTATTTGTCAAATGTCTCTGCTCAAATCACACTAACTTCTTTTTCAATCGTATTTCAATTCTTTTATATTCTGATATGGGCTTGAGCTTGACATGAGAGGCTCGCTTAAGCGTGAGAAACATCTCCCTCAAGTGAAGCCTTATGATAAATTTAGTTTTGCTACTGACTATCCTCTCTTTAGCATACAAAATGTCACGCTTAAGCGATGTCTTTATGTTCTTCCTTTTCTTTTTTTACCTCGCTCAAGCCCTTTAAGGCTTAGGCTTAAGTGAGGGCCTCCAGTGAATCTAAGTTTGCTCTCTGACTTGGCTCGCTCAAGCCTTATCTTGCTAAAGCTTAAGCGTGCTCAATTGCATCCATTATCTTTATGTTTCCTCCCACTCAAACGCTCAGAATGACTCGTTTGAGCGAAGCATGTCATTGTCTCCTCATTTTGATTTTGATTTGTCTCACTTAAGTGCACATCATGCCATGCTTAAGCGAGAAGGGCTCAGTTTCGTTAGCTGACTTAAATTCCTGCAATACAAAAGTGTTAAAAACTTAAATTCTAAATCCTAGCCCCACAAGCCATCATTAAGCTTGTTGGACTAGTCCTTTCGAGAGGTAGCCACTGTTTTCTCCAGAATTCGCTTGATGTCCTTGTTGGAGACCTTTGCTTGTCCATTTGTCTGAGGGTGGTAGGGGGAAGCTAATTTAAGTCGAACCTCAAAGTGTTGCAAGACCCTTGCTAGTTATGCATTTCAAAAATGTGTTCCCCCATCACTAATTAGGACTCGAGGCACTTAAAACCTAGCAAAGATATTCTTATTAAGGAATTTGATCATTGTTTTTGCATCAATGGTAGGAGTTGCCACTACTTCCACCCACTTCGAGACATAATCTACTTCCACCAAGATGTACTCCTTTCTATATTATGATGGTAGGGGGCAAACAAAGTCAATATCCCAATAGTTGAAGACCTTTACTTCCAGCATAGATTGCAACGACATCTTATGCCTCCTAGAGATTCTCCCGGTGCTTTGGCACTAGTCGCATCCTTGCGCATGACCATAGGCATCCTTGAACAAAGTCGGCCAATAGAACAAGATTGGAGGACTTTTGTATCCTTCCTTTACCCCATTGAAGTGACCTCCATATGGTGAGCTATGGCAATCTGATGCATACAAATAATACTCGCACAAGGGCAAGTGTACCCTACTTAGTAGTGACAATGGACTAAAAGTATGAATATCAAACCCTACAGACCAGTTGTATTTCCAAAATGGTCAAAATTATTAAACAAAACAGTCAAGATAATTAAAAGAACATTGAAGTATTTTTGGTGGTTTTTGATTTTAAGAGAAAACAAATAAAGTATCAAAAGAGAGATTTAGTGGATATTAAAAGCGACCATTGATTATGATTCACTAGTACCAATTTCCTCCCAATCCCAATTCTCATAAAATTCCTCCCATAGTTAGTTACCGATTCCCAAGGCCAACCAAAGCCTGTGATCAAGGTTGAAGGATTCTATTTGCCTTATATCAATACTCCATTGATCATAGATATATTAATTTAAGTCAAAGGATATAATCAATTTTAGCTATGATAAATTAAGGATTAATTAATCTATTGGAGATTATCCAAATAGTTTGATCATGCAATTTGGTGTAAAATATTTTTCACGTAGGTCTACCAAACATACACAATTAAGAACTAAGAAACGAGTACAATTGGACAATTACATCATAACTCCCAAACTAGGGTGACCAATCGCTCATGATCAAAGCATAACTAAAAAGCCTATATGAAATTAGCCTAGAGATACCAACAAGGGAAGAAAGATGATCACAATCCATCCTTACGGTGTTGCCCGCGCTTCACAGTCCTTAAAACCCACAAATGTCCTATATATTTCATAAAATTAGAAAAAAGTTCCCTTTACAGACTCCAATCCCCTATTTATAGCTTCCTAAGAATAATAACTAGTATGAGGTGGAAAAGTGATGAACATCTCTAAACATGATGGGCCAATAGAACCCACATCCTAATACTCTCCTAGCGGTACACTGAGGACCAAAATGACTGTCGGTAGGTGTGTCATGACAAAATTGAAGAATAGATTGAATCTCATGATCTGGTACACACCTACGAATCACTTGGTCACTACTGAACCTCCACAAATAAGGATCATACCACACATAATAGTTAGCATCACTCTTAAGTTCATCTATTTGAGACCTAGATGCATGAGGTGGAACAACAAATGCAACAATGAAATGCTCATCGGGGAAATTATCCCTAATAGGAAAGGACACGATAGGTCCCTCAATCCTGCTCAAATGATCAGCAAGAAAGTTTTCTACACCACTCCTGTCCTTAATCTTAATATCAAACTCTTGAAGAAGAAGCATCCACTTGATCAATCTAGGTTTAGCATCGGGCTTCTTCAATAGGTACTTCAAAGTTGCATGGTTAGTAAAGACAATGATATGGGAGAAAAGCAAATAAGATCTAATTTATCTAAAGCAAAAACAATAGCCAAAAGCTCATTCTCAATGGTGTAGTTAACTTGGGCTGCATCTAAAGTGCGTGAAGCATAAGCAATGACATAGGTCACCACATCAAGAATGGTGGGATTCATCCTCCTCATTGAAAATACAATGAACACAGTTCAAATAACCAAGAGGGGGAGGGGTGAATTGGTTAAAATAGTCTTTTAAAACTTTTCTTTAAAACAATTTGCGGAATTAAAACTTGGATCGTATCACTCAATCACCCTTTATCAAAAACAAAATTTTCTTTCAATCACGATTCACCATAGAATGCATGTAATGACTGAAATGCTTCTTGTTGATTATATATTGATTTCCAAATATAAGCAATGAAAGAAACACAGATAAAGAACACAATACACAACTATTTATACCAGTTCACCTCACAAACTTGGAGGCTACATCCAGTGTCTTCCAACCAACACTAGGTTAGAGTTTTCACTAAATCAAATTATTGTTTTACAAGCAATACAAGTGATAATCTCTATTAACCCTAGATAAAGATACTAAATTCTAAAACACTATTAGAATACAAATCACAAAGATCCTGAGAAACCTACTTAGATCTTTCCCCTTGAGAACCTTACTCAAGAAAGCTTGAAAGAACTAAAATGATTTACACCACATAATTCTAAAACATAAATTCTAAAAGAAAGAGTTCAAGAAATGCACAACTGAAGATCCTTAACAGATGATTGAATGAATGTTTGATGTTACCAATCAATCAGGTTGAATGAATGTCAATGCATAGACTAATCTTCCTTGAAATCTCTTTTTCTTACAAACACATCATCTTCAAACTAACTCTTTAATTCTTCTCACAAGATGTGTTTCTCAATGTAAAATCAGTTTTTTTCTCTTTTTAATGCACTTAGAACAATTGGGTAAGTCTAAAACTCAAAGAATATTTCGCTCTGAAAAATTCTCAAAACTTATGAAGTGCAGACACAAAAAGCCTTTAAATAAAAATTTGATTTAAATAATTGTAATCGATTAATCTGTTTAGGTAATCTATTATTGTAACACATGTAATGGATTCAATCAATCAGATAATCGATTAATATGTTCTTGAGCTCTTTGGAAAACTTTCATGAACAACTTAATTGATTAATACGTGATGTAATCGATTAAGTCAGACTCGTATTATATGTAAAATGAACTAAGTAATCGATTACGATTTGCTATAATCGATTAACACAGATAGACATATTTTGAAATAACACTTGGTAATCGATTACAAAAGAGAGGTAATTGATTAAAGTGTTCATCATGACTTTTCAAAAAATAAACAGAAGCATGTAATCGATTACATAGTAATGGTAATCGATTAAAGCAGTACATAAACTGATTTTTCCAAAACTTTAAGGCATGTGATTTTCTTTGCAAATCCAAACATGTAATCCTATATTCTACATATGAATACATGTAAATGAATTATGCAATGCAAGGATCACTAGGCTATGTACTTGAACCACTTAGACAAATTACAAATGCCATCAAAATGATTGGGCATGTAAAAAGTTAAAACAACAAGCCAACTACATTAGCCTTGCTTTGAGAAACTTGCAGCTCCTTCTTCCAACTCCCTCTGTATCTAACACTCGTGCCTGCCTTACCGGCCTAGGATCATCCTCCAAGAGTATTCTATGCATGCATATGGAAGGATTTATTCCGGAAAGGTCAGGAAACGTCCATTTAATGGCCTTTTTGTGGCTTCTAAAAACATGCAACAACTTCTCTTCATGCTCAAGTGATAGGTTGCTAGATATGATAACTGGGAGCTTCTAAGCTCATCTAAATAGACATATTTAAGGTGCTTAGGTAGTGGCTTCAACTCCAAGAAAGGTGGCTGAATGGTGGACGATAATGGAAGGTTGGTGGCTGATGGAAGGGAAATGGGAGAATCAGCACCTGCACATGTACCTGCAACACAATCAGAGTGAAGCGTAGAGGAAATCTTCGCACAAATACTACACACATCAGCAGAATCATCACAGGTATAGTTAAAAGAACCAATATCAAAATCCGAAAAGTCAGAAAATTCTTAAAGTAAATCTGTACAAATATATACACTATCTACTACAACATCAATAATATCTACAAGGAAGACAGAATGTTCCTCTACAGGATGTCTCATGGCCTAAAAAATGTTGAAATTGATAACATCGTCACCAAACTTTATGGAAAGAGTTCCTGCATACACATCAATTTTGGTCCTGGCTGTCATCAAGAATGGTATCCCTAAGATCAATGTGGAACCATGGCTGGAAGTCTCATTTTCTATATCTAAAATGTAAAAATCGGATGAAAAAATTAGATCATTAACGTGCACTAACACATCTGCAATAACTCCAAGTGGAAGTGCAACACTCCTGTTGGCTAAGTGAATAATAACACTAGTGGGTTTCAAATCACCAAGTTGTAATGACCTGTAAATTGATATGAGCATAACATTAATGGATGCTCCAAGGTCATTGCATCTGTAAAAGTGAAATCTCCAATGGTGCAAGGGACAGTGAAAGTATCGGGATCTTTGCACTTCTGTGGCAAGATGGATGGTGGGATGGAAGCAACAATTTTGCTTTGTATAAGTGCAAAAATATTTTTGCCCATTTTCACTTGCTCATTTCTCTTCAACTTTCTCTTGTTGGTGCACAAATCCTTTTAGAATTTTGCATATTTTGGAATTTGTTTGATGGCATCCAAGAGGGGAATGTTGACTTCCAGCCTCCTAAGAGTCTCAAGAAGATCAGAATCAAGCTCCACTTTCTTTGCAGGAATGGATATAGATGGAAAATGTAACACCCCGTAGGCCTCCGGTGCGTTATCATTAATAATATCAATTTAGCACCTCATTAACATAAAATATTACTCAGCGGAAGCATAGAATCGTTTTTCTTGATTCATTATGTATGGAATCCAAAAATATCAAGCAAGCATTTAGGTAAGGCACATAATATAAGCCCCTGCTGATCTAGTTTCTCATAAATAACCATAGACAAATAAGTAAACGTATACAAGATATTCAGGAGGAAATTCATCTCATATCATATCATAATAGTTCTGTACATCCATATACATCAGAGTTTTCACCACACCGTGGTGATACAAAATAATAATTGTCCTCACCGAGGGTTACAGAACTACACAACCCTTATCCAGGGTCCAAAACATAAACAAAACACAACTGAGCCTTCAAGCTCCTTCTGCTGCTCTCGGCCAAGCAGAAATATCTCTATTCGGGCCTCCTGCCCTGAGACTGCTCTCTTCTATCCGAAGAGTCACCTGAAATCACAAATTCCCACACGGGGTGAGATACATATCTCAGTAAGCTCAGGGTCCTTGGGAAATCATCCCCACCCTGGCCCACAATTCACAATACAAACATCAGACAAGCATACATATCAAGTCTATTTCACATCCATGGCAGAGATTCACTCAATGCCGTTCCACATGGCAGAGATTCACTCAATGCCCTCAATACATGGCAGAGATTCACTCAATGCCCTCAACATATGGGAGAGATTCACTCAATGCCCTCAACATCTGGCCGAGATTCACTCGATGCCCTCAACATATGGCAGAGATTCACTCGATGCCCTGGGCAGAGATTCACTCGATGCCCCAACACATGACCCAACCAGGCACAAATGCACACAGAGTAACATATGCAACACCCAATGCATGCATTATGAATATGACCATGACTCCCCCAGAGTGTGGTGTGCAACCAAATGGGAATTATTCCCCAGGGACTCAGAACTTACCTGGCAAGGTATCACTCTGCAGTTCCTTCCCTGGTCTGTGGCTCCCGCTACCAACAGTTCCAATATCACGCCCTATTCAAGGGACATTCTAATATCAAGACCAATCCACAGACATTCAAATACAGCACATATCATATACAGAATTCCCCTA